>JAHVAK010000636.1:0-132777 GCA_019845155.1 Luehdorfia chinensis | reverse complement strand
GAAAGGGTTTTTCGTTCCTCGTCTAATCATAAGAGTAATATACCACAACATTCCACCGGTTTCGTCGGTAGCTTTTTTTACTTTCCAGGCTACACTACTCTGGAACTCCCTGCCCGAAGATATTTGAAAAGTATCCAATAAAAACTTTCAAAGGGTTGGTGCGGGAATACTTGCTAAAGACATCTGTAGATAGCTAATTTGTATAAGTCTTCCTCGATCATTGCAGTTTTACGTATATGCATGACATATAGAAGTATGTATGGATATGTGTGTATGTTTAATTGTATATATGTATTTATGTTTTTGTACGTTTATGTATATTTTGTTATTATAGTTTTTAGTTTGGTTTTATTTATTTTTTGTTATTATTAACTTCAGCTTGTATTCATGGTAATTTTCACATTTTTTTATATTGCACCCATTTCAATCTTCTCCACGCCCACGGGTTGACTGGAAAATAATGCCAATAGGCATTAAGTCCGCCCTTTGTTACCGTTAAGTGTCATAATAAGTTTTAATAATATAAATAAAGTGAACTTGTTAAGAACCGCATACAAAACTTAAAGTTTTACTTTTATTCTCTCTTTTTGTGAAAGAAAGTGACGAGACGAGCAAATCACCTGGTACCTGGACGATAGTAAGTGCAACGTCTGCCCATATTAAATGCTCTGTCACCCAAAACATTTCGGTGTGGCGCCACACTGCGCTCACCACCCTGACATATAATTTCTTAAGTCTTATGTGCCGAGTAATTACGCTTGCTCTCAGTGACCTTTAAACTGTAACATACTACTTCTAGTCGTAAGAACGACTGACACTGTGGTGGTTACTACATATGTATGGATTCCTGCACAGAAGTACTACTTTGTTTTTAAAGGGCATATCTCGCCGACACTAGCGTGTATACATACATACATAAGATCACGACTGTATCCCATAAGGGGTAGTCAGAGACTGGGCACACACTGCAAAAACAGATGACTGCCACAATCCACGTTTCACCAAAACAATATAATGCACTTGGTGATAGGTGCACAGTGCAGTTTAATTCCTTACTCGCCTTTTACGCGATCCATTGGATAAGATGGAGTGGTAGTATTCTTTTAACGATGCGCCCCCACACGGCTATATAGCGTGTATAAGTAAACTAATCCACTTCCCTTTAATATGGTTGAGGAGGGCGATGGCTGCCACATGCGTCATAATTGTGAACAGGTGCTGTTGGGGGAGGCTGTACTGCTAGAGTTTGCAATATACTTATATATATATATATTATTGAATCTCGTCAAAACTTTTAACATAGGCGTTCTTTGGATTTCCTTGAGACTATTCTTTGTCAATTTATTTATAATGTATTTTAGACTAAGATAAAAAAGGATTTACAAAAAAGGGAATACCTAGTTTCTTTCGCCTGTTTCTTCTCCGATCGAGGAACCTCGTTACGACATGGTGGTAGATTGTAAAAAATAACGTTTGACAAATGTAATTTATATTTCTTAAAAATAATAATTTTCATTTCACTCCATTTTACTAACACCGCCATGGGAACCGCCGCCAGATGCTGCAGTGGTATATATTCCCTGATTGTGATGAGGGGTATTTTGACATCACTAATTTATTATACATGCGGATCTTGACAAATTATCTTTCTTTATCTCCTTTAATAGGGTGTGTATATTTGACAGACGACCACCTGGCCTAGTGGTCAGAGTACCTGACTTCTAAGCCGCGGGTCCTGGGTTCGAATCCTAGCCGGAGCCAACATTTGTGCTAAAATACAAGTGTTGGTTTTCGAGTCTGGTTGTGTTGTGATTGTCCCCGTGTTTCTGACACTGCATCCTAGCCTACCTCCGATCTTATCGCATCAGCGTTACATCGGGCGCGGGTAGTTTGGGACGAGTGAGTGCCTCTGTGTTTGCGCGTACACATGGGGCACTATAATATCTCCTGCGCAGTTGATGGCTCTCGACAGTAGTCGGCAAGTTGTCGCCGTGGTCGAAATCGGCTAGGAGAACACATCACATCATATTTTGACATTCGCAAAAGATTTATACAAGCCTTAACTGATTAAAGGTATTTTGATTTTCACTATGTAGTTAATAGAATCAGGCGTAACTTAATCAAAGAGAAGAATCAAGAAGAAATCCAATGAAAGGAAGTTAATTTGCTAATTTGCTTTGCAAATTAACTTTCTGTATGTTTGAATATTTCTGTGGTCATTTGATCGCTTCGCAGCCGGAATCTACTTTTGTGCAAACACACAAATCGTTGGTTCTCGGTTCCCGTTGTGTCGCGCATTCAGGATTCAGGACGATTCGGGAGGAGCCCTAGGTGCGTAACAAAAAATAAATATAGTACAGCATTCTTTCCCCTTTTTACTGGTGGCATGATTCCGTCTAGGTAGGTACCACTCCAGGGCCAGTTATTCTGCCGTGAAGCAGTAGTGTGCAAGCATTACTGTGTTTCGGTTTGAAGGGCACTGAGAGCTAGTGGGCATATGAGACTTAAGAACTGATGTCTCAGGGTGACGGGCGCAGTGTGGTGTCACACAGAAATATTCTGGGTGACACAGCATTTGTTGTAGGCGGACGTTGCACTTACCATCAGGTGAACGTTTTGCTCGTTCCGTCACTTTTATGAAATAAAAAAAAAACTATTGCGCTAATTCCAGCGTATCCTGTCCCAAGGGAACTTACGATACGCTTGATCAATGTTTACTCTCCAAAACTAATGATTTATGGAAATATATATAATAATTACACTTTATATACTTAACGCCGTATATGGTGCTGGAGCGTGTATCTCAAATTAATCTTTTTTGTAGAAGTAAGTGACGAGACGAACAAAACGTTCACGTGATGGTAAGTTCACCGTCCGCCCATAACAAGTGCTGTGTTACTCAGAACATACTCGTAACAAAACTTATACAGTATCTTGAAATTTTCAAATAAGAACTTGAGTTAATTAATAGGGGTCGATTTTTAGACCTCGTCGACCCCCAAAATCAGTTTTCGTTTATGTCGACCCCTGGGAAACCCCTTTGGGAATCCCTGGCTAACCTGATATAAATAAAGGCGTTAACCCCTGAGCCAAATTTTTTTATTACAGAAACAAATCAATACTAAAGCATCATTCTAATTCACGGTGACGTTCATCGAAGCGGATAATCGGATTGCGTATTATCCAGTTACATACTTATTCATTTTAATGTTGGTAATATTACACGTGTAACTAGAGCCTCATTCCGACGCCATGTTTAATTCTTCGGGATGCGTTACATTTATAAATAAACGAGACGGGATTGATATACAGGATCACTAAAACGAGTACTTGCTATTGTTAGCACATCGTCATCGTCATCGTTTCAGCCTACCACAAGTCCACTGGTGAACGTAGGCCTCCCCATAGATTGCTACAAAAGTTTGTAACTCTTATTTTGGAGGGATTTTGCTATAGTTGCCACGCTTGACAGGCGGGTTGGCAACCGCCGTTTTTTTTATTCAGTTGTTCCAGAAAGATGCTGCTACTCATCTCTTGATTTTTATTTTCCCTCTGTCGACTTTTACGACACCCACGGGATGAGATAGGGTGGTAGATTCTTCGTGACTACGCGCCCCCATGTTTGTACAACTCGTAACTGAATGCGAAAGTACATTACAAGTACGATAAGATTGTGTTTAGTTTCCAAATGATTTTCTAGACTATAAACATTACACATGCTTAAGCAGAGTAGTTACGGGTGGTAGGATTCCTATGTAGGAATCCGTCTAGGTAGGTGAAGAATTGGTGTGCAAACATTACTGTGTTTCGGTTTGACAGAGAGCTAGCGTAATTGGTGAGCATATGAGACTTAAGAATTGATGTCTCAGGGTGACGGGTGCAGTGTGGTGACACGAAGGTTTTCTAAGTGACACAGCATTTGTTATGGGCAGAGGAACTTATTATCCGGTGAACGTTCTGTTCGATTCGTCGTTTTATCCAATAATAAGATCCGCTAGGGCTTGAAGAAGATTACGCAGTTCCGTTTTTACCCAAAGAACATGCAGGACACGAGCTCAGTGACCTCTGCGTGATGGGGCCCTGATATGCTGAAACTTAGTGCTTTAGAATTTTAATCGAAATAATCACTCTCTTAGTTCCTAGCATAATTAGAACCTCCTAAGATACAGTCTGCCCGTGTGGTAGCGACTAAAGATAATCTACCACCCCATCTCATCCCGTGGGTGTCGTAAAAGTCTACAGAGGGAAAATTAAACCAGAAGATGGACAGCAGCGTAAACTGCGGTTGTCAAACCGCCTGCCAAGCGTGGCAAACCTATGACAAAACCCCCACAAAATGAGAGCTACAATAATTAAAAAAAATATTGTAGACATTTATGTTAATCATAATTTTTTCCATGTATATTTGTTATAACTCTACACTTTGGCCATTTTATTTGAATTGCAAAAAAAATAAAAACTTTTGAATAACCTCAAATAACCGTATATTTGAGTTTATTCAAAAGTTTTTATTTTATATACATTATAGGCATACATGGACAAAATGACAATAAAGACGTTTAATTTTCGAAAAGTAAGTGCCGTTATTGCGTTTCGTTCTGAAATTCGCTGCGGGGCCGTTCCAGACATAGTTAAAATAAAAAAGCGCGACAGTTAAATCTGCGATGAAAATGTAGTATTTTTTGTTCTATATTATTTTTCTGCAATATATAGTTCAACTGACTAAAACATATTACGATACTATATATTATAGTACGGGTGGCAACCCTAATCACAGGGACGTTTACAACACAACTAGACGTGAAAACTAACAATTTATGCGCATATCACCGGTCGGGATTCAACCACAGGACCCGCGGCGTAGAAGCCATATGTACTCTGACCGCTAGGCCACACGGTAGACCACTAAATGAAACGAACGAATTAATAAATAAATACATTAAATACATATTGATTTTTACAAAACGCCAATTAATTGGTACAAACAAATGTAATATGGACGCGCCGAGCCAATATGTTGCTGTCAATTTGTCGCTCATTAATTATTAACATGTCTGTACACGTTGAGCTTACTGACGGCTGTTTAAAAGGGCAGCAGGTAGGGTTGCCATCTGTTTTTGGAACGAATAAACTATGTTTTCGATTCGATACAACAAAAAGAAAATACACATCTTAAAAAAAGTACTTACTTATTTTTTTACTGATTTTACTGGTGGTAGGATTCCTATGCAGGAATCCGTCTAGGTAGGTACCACCCCAAGGCCAGTTATTCTGCCGTGAAGCAGTAGTGTGCAAACATAACTGTGTTTCGGTTTAAGGGCACTGAGAGCTAGCGTAATCACTAAGCATATGAGACTTAAGAACTGATATCTCAGGGTGACGGGCGCAGTGTGGTGTGACACAGTAATTTTCTGGGTGACACTGCATTTGTTATGGGCAGACGTTACACTTACCATCAGGTGAACTTTTTTCTCGTTTCGTCACTTTTATGAAATAAAAAAAAAAACTTATCTTTAAAAACATTATTTTCGTTGTTTTTCACAACGTTTAACAAACATTTGTGTCTATCAAAGACAGCAATCAAACTTTAAATTAAAATACATGATCGTATCAATCTAACATTGGATGACCTCAGCTAGTATATAATAAAGTACATTTACACGAAAAAGAGGACAATACTCTATTTTAGAGTACAGGTGGCAACCCTAGCAGCATGTTTTAATTGGGTAAGTTCAAAGTGATACATTTGCGATGCCAACATTTTAATACACGTTGGAACTTTGAGTGCATACATACACAATGAGGCAGACGGAGTTCATATCCAATAGGAAATATCCATAGGGAATGCGGAAGTTGGAAAATGATCTAAGGAACAGTAGCTTGGGACGCCGGGTACCCGGTACTCAATCGTTTTCGCCGGACAGGGCAACTAGGTCAAGTATCCCTGAAACTACTAAAATTGTTAATTGCAATGTTAAATGCTGATTTACCACCTGCTCGGCGGTGAAGGAAAACATCGTGAGGAAACCTGCATGTCTGAGAAATAAAAAAATATTTCGAAGACATGTGTAGTCCGTCAACCCGCATTGGAGCAGCGTAGCGGATTGTTCCTAGCTCCAAAACCCTCTCAGAAATGAGAGGAGGCCTGTGCTCAGCAGTGGGACATTTATAGGCTGAAACTTTACTTTTTATTGAAGCAATTATTGTATAAATAAATAAATTATGATATCGTTTTTTGTTTCGATTCCACGTTAACATATTAAGGTTAAAAACTAGGACCCGACGTCTACGCGGGATATAATAACCCATATATGCAAGTCGCAATACGGTTTGAAGGGCACTAAGAGCAAGTTTAATTACTAGACGTGTGTAGCTCTTTGATGAACCGGTTAGCTGTTCCGAAACATCAATGTGATACGAATGTTTTGGAACACCTGTGTCAGTACAAATGTTCCATTTGGAACTGTTATTCGGGTTCCATGAACCAGACGCTAGCCGTTTGTTGTTTGAGATTGAGTTATTGATCCCAAAACAAATAAAACATGTCAATGATCCGGAACTGAGCACTGTTCCAGGTGCGATTGTCGCAGTGTCGTTAAGTGACACTTTTGCCATGTCTGAGGCCTTCACCGTGTAAAAATTCCACACGTAGGGTATAGGACCAAGTGCCCAAGGAGGATTAGTGGTAGGATTCCTATAGAGGAATCCTTCTAAGTAGGTATTAGGAGTCGAGACCTATCGCGTTTCGATCCTGCTCAGTCGAGAGTCGAGCCGTCGTATGCGGCAATAATACAAACGACTGGGGATAATCCCGGCTTGGAAGCCGAGAAGTTATCTTATCGGTTCGTTCTGACTTACTGCGTTCAAAGACCAGTGATATATCTCAGAGTAAGCAAGACGTGATTTTTTATTAAACACTGCGGTTAGATAATTCCATCTGATATTTCCTTTAGACGATACCTGCAGAATTTCTTTCGCCTGTTACTTTTTCATACAGAGGAACCTCATTAAACAGTGATAGATTGTAAAAAAAAGACATTTGGGAACAGATACTGGTGGTAGGATTCCTATGCAGGAATCCGTCTAGGTAGGAACCACCCCAGGTCATTCTGCAGTGAAGCAGTAGTGTGACAACATTGCTGTTTCGATTTATGGGCATTAAAGCTAATGTAATCACTGCATATGACACTTAAGAACTGAATTCTCAGGGGGACGAGCGCATCGCGGACCGAACAGAAATGTTCTGGGCGACAAAGCACCAGTTAAAAAAATTGTTAGAAAAAGTGATGTTCATAATGTAAACACCAGGAACAAGCATAAATTAATAATGCCAGTTACTCGACTTCACAGGGTCAGTAACTCTTTTATTATAATTATTACATACGTATATTACATTGTATACGTTTTTACAACAAAATCCCAGAAAGTGCACAAAGTCTTTCAATCAAAAAGTTCAAATTTTATAATAAACAAAGACTTCATGAAAAGGTTTATTATAATATTCAAGATAGATGATATGACATAGATGATGATAACCCCTGGGAATGAGGTGTGATCGCCGACAAGCAATTTCTACATCTTTTTAATACTGATGTTAATGTATATTATTTTAGAAAATGACTGAAAAAAAATTCCGCTGGGTTTTTTACTGGTTCTTCCCAGGACAGGGCATTTTTTGCAAACCAGTGTAGTTAAAAAAAAATGTCTTAAGTCCTAAGTATTATGTAAATAATCAATATTAAATTCAAAAAAATCTTTTCTATTCTTATGGACGGTATCGAGACTTTTTCCTATAAAAAAAATATTACACTGCAACATGTTGGAAGCTATGAAATTAGCTACGTTGCCATGTAACTAACTAAGTGACCAGCAAAGATTTTTTACGAGACGCAAATCGTTTACCTGAAGGTCTGTTCATAACAAAAGTATTATAAAAAAGTCCTTTCGTTTGCTTGGTTATGTTAGAAACACTAAAATCTTCAGAAAAAACTCCACAAAGATCAATCTTGTTTGCAGCATTGTTGAGTATGGTAGCGTAGTCTGGCGACCGCACTATGCCACACACTCGCTTAGACTTGAGAGGTTACAAAAACGATTTGTTTGGCATCTTAGTTATAGCGCGTGCAAACAAGACAAGCTTACATCGTATAAGGATAGGCTAAAATATTTTGGAATATGCTCGCTTTCTTGTCGCCATGACCTCCTAGATTTGAACATTATAGACTGTCCAGATCTCCTTCGCAGGTTAAGCTTCAGAATACCTTTCAAACTCCCACGCTCTCATGTCAAATCACTTACATTACCATTTAGGAGAACAGTGCTTGGTGCAAATTCTCCTGCCCAGATTAAATAGGCTGCTTAACGAGTATTGTACGAAAATTGATATTTACGCTGACTCCTGGTACTGTTTTAAAAGAAAAATATGTTTTCGCAAAAGTTAACAAATGTTGTGTAGTTGAGACATAGCATTATACCACTGCACTTATAATTGTGTACTAGTTTTATTTATAAATATTTTTGCATTACGAGTATATGTATACCTTTATTAGGTCAACATTTAGATTTAATTTTTTTAGAATTTTTTTTTGCTATAATTTAATGTTTTAACTGTTGGTGTACCATTATAAAACAATAAAAAAATAATAACATTAACAAATGCTGTGACACCCAGATCCTTGCTGTATCACACAGCAACCAAACTGCGTTCGTCACTCTGAGGCTGAATTCTCAAGTTTCATATGCCCAGTAATTACACTAACTATCAATACACTTCAAACAGAAACACAGTAATGTTTGCACACTTCTGATTCTCGGTAGGATAACTTATAGGATTGTGTACATTTAGCAGACGCAGAAAAAAAGGAAGGAAGAGATGAAACAGACGCAAGCTACGTCACCAAAACAAATAAAAACAGTAAATTGTCTGTAAGAATTCCAAAATCATTCTACAAAATACTCGTATATTTCGATTGTTCAATTTCCTACGTTTAGAATTGTTTGTCGTGCGATAATACAATTTCAGTGCCCTTCCTCTAAACTGACAAAAGGGAAATTAATTTTTCATGCCCTTATCAAGTCGGTTCTTATGCCTTTGGAGTAAAGAAGGAAAATCAATTTGTTACAGATTTTTTTTTCTCGTTTTATAGAAATAGGACATTTTGATAATTGATAACAATAATGAAATAAAGTTGCTATACAATGAATACAAAAATAAAATTGCAACACCATTTTCATTAATATTTTTGTTATTGCATTTTTTTCATGTACATTGGTGTGTAATAAATAAAGTTAATTTGCTATTAAAAATTTCAATTTACTGGTGGTAGGATTTCTATGAAGGAATCCGTCTGGGTAGGTACCATCCCAGTTCCAGTTATTCTGCCGCGACTGTCGACTTTTACGACACCCAAATGCCTGCCGTGTGGTGACGGTTAAGTACAATCTACCACCCCATCTCATCCCGTGGGTGTCGTAAAATTCGACAGATAGAAATTTAAAAACAGAAGGTGGGCAGCAGTTTCTTCCTGACCGTCTGCCAAGCGTGGCAACTATGGCAAAATGAGAGCTACAAACTTTTGTGACAATCTATGGGAAGGCCTAGGTTCAGCAGTGGGGTAGTGATGGCTGAAATGATGACTGATGATGATGATGGAGAATGTTTTAATAACATCATAAGAGTCGAATATGTGAAACATCTAGAAAGCCTCTGGCTTCTCGGCGGAATAACCATCTCTTAAATTGCCAGATCGAAATTACACAGACTAGTGACGATAAAGCCGATAGGTGTCCGGCAGAGTAGAATAGCACCTATTTATTTCCTACCGAGATGTCGTAAGAGGCGACTAAGGTATTGTACGGACGGTCTTTATACGTGCAGAATAATACCAGAAAATGGCGGCGACGTGGGACGCCACCCGTCACGTCTTGTTTTCGGCTGTGGTGTGTAGTCTGTCTACCCCTTATATGAGAAGAAGGGGTGACTGTATGCATGTATGTACATATGTTGAGTATACACATTAACGTGATTATTCAAAGCATATGATTGGATCAAGTTATTTTGGTGAAGTTGACATGTGTCGCATTACACGTGTAAGAGGATTAGTAACGGAAATAGACAGTCGATACCGATGTGAGGTGAAGGTAGTGTTGCCAGGTGTCGTCCCGATTTCCAGGGGTCTGTTGACACGTCCCGATTCGTTCTTAATGGGGACGTCAAGTATCCCGATTTTCACTAACCTCGAAAGTTATCTTGTTGGGGAAAGTTTCACTTGTTTTGTTTATTGTTCCAACCAATGGGAACTTACCATTTAAAAAAACTGGCCATCCGATAAAAATAAATAATGATCCAAAAAAAGCTGTTTTTTTAGCCAATAGTTTTTTAGAAAAAATGAAAAACGAACTCCCGATTACTTTTACCTTCCGTACTGGACCTGGCAACACTAGGTGAAGATAAACTTTGGAAACGATTATGTGATGTATCGATTTCGTAATGCGGGTGTTAAAAAAATTCCACCATCTTTTACTTGTTTATTAGAATTTTCAAACCCTACCTACGCTTTTTTTTTGGAAGTCAATTTTTGTCTCGATGTGGGTAATATTTCTAATATTACATACATACTTACATTCACGACTTTTTCAAAGGCCACTCGATTAGCCCACTGTTCGCCTTCGCGGGAAAGGAAACGTGACGGGTAGCGAAATACGTCTCCGCCATTCTGATACGAGTTAAAAAACTTACTCCCCATTGCGTTCCCTGGAGCAGTATATTGTTAGCAGTATAGCATTGCATATTATGATGTTATTCTGTACGAATGAAGGCTGTCCGTACAATACCTTAGTCGCCTCTTACGACACCTCTACCACGACCAGTGAATAGGTATTCAACTCTGCCGGACTCCTATCGGCATTTGTAATTATTACATAGCCTATTTCTAACCTTAGTGTAATATTTCTGTTAATCCATGCCTGTGTCTGTCCGCAGATATTACACTTATCATTAGGTGAATTTGCTCATCTCATCACTTACTCCTAAAAAAATAAACTTATTCCACATGGCCGATTTAGCTGGAATTTGGCATACGTAGTTCGTATACGTTTGTAGCTTTGGTGACAGTGCAATAACATGGTACCATTGAGCAGGTCTGGTGATGGAACCGGAAGTTGGCTATAGGAATTTTTCAACCAAGCGGAATAGCTCTATCATGCTTGAGCTCGTTGGATTTGTTTCGACAAGTACTATAGCCCTAGCAACATATGAAGTCCACTGCTGGGCATATACCGCACAAGCAAAAGCTTGCAGCAAAAACATTATTTTTGTTTAAAGTAAAAGTAAAAGTAAAGTTTCAGTCTATAAATTTCCCACTGATGAGCACAGGCCTCTACTCACTTCTGAGAGGGTTTTGGAGCTGGGAAGAATCCGCCACGCTGCTCGATAGTGGGGGTTGGCGGACTGCACTGCACTTTTCTTCGAAATATTTTTTATTTCTCAGACATGTAGGTTTCCTCACGATGTTTTCCTTCACCGCTAAGCACGTGGTAAATCAGCACTTAAAATTGTAGAACAATATTAGTGGTGCTGGCACGGGGAATCGAATCCAGGTCAATCGCGTACTATGAAATTTAATGAGAGCGCCTAGCCCCTGTGCTACCTAAAACTTATTAATGTAAGTTCGGGAGTCGAACAGTAAGTAACACCACATTCTGAGATAACTGTTGATATTATTTTAAATATCGTATTTTCGATACATCCTTATTTCTTAAAGTATAAATATAATAGTTCGATTTATCGAAAACAAAACAATAAGTCAATTCAAAAATGTGTTCCAAGGTTTTTAACAAGTATATTTACAAAAAAATCCTCTTTGTGGTTAATCTGAAATGAGAGTTTAAAAACAGTTGACGAATTTACTGCACGGGACATATTGCGCCCATTCAGAAGATGGGTCGATGATATAAAAGCCCTTGAATATCGTCGACCCATCTTCTGAATGGCCCGCCTCGTTTCATAAGACTAATTACTGTTTATTATAAGTTTGTATAGACTCATTTGTTATGTACCGAATATCTTTTACCGCGATTCTATCGGGAGTTGAGTAATCAGGTAATGGATGTTACAATGACGATATTTTGGCATAGATGGGGACAATTTTGAAATCTTTTCTAAAGCAATATATAAAATGAGTAAATTTTCACTATTAACCATACATACATAAGATCACAACTGTATCCCATAAGGGGTAGTCAGAGACTGGGCGCTCACTGCAAAAACAGATGACTGCCACAATCCACGTTTCACCAAAACAATATAATGCACTTGGTGTGATAGGTGGTGAGCCCATCGCCACCATGCGCTGTTGGGTGCACAGTGCAGTTTAATTCCTTATTCGCCTTTTACGAGATCCATTGGATGAGATGGAGTGGTAGTATTCTTTTAACGAGCCGCCACCACACGGCTATTTAAGTGAAACAATATAACATCTGTTGTCTACAAAATTGAAGAAAAAACAACTTTGTGTTAGCTGAACAGTGCTTCAAGGTTTAGACATTAATTAAAACCGTATCTGAAGTTTCTCTAACCGAAATTTATTCATTTATACTTCCTTTCATTAGCGCCTAAGGCTTTCTCTACATTCCTTTTTAATGACTGATGGTCACTGTTAGCCTGAAGGCTTTTACAGCTTCACCGGATTGAAAGCTAGCAGAGCGCTGATGGCCCCTGAGATTGGGGACCTCGGTTTGGGCCGTCATCCTGTGCGCGAGAGTAACCGACTCGAGGGTGCCCAAGGGAGTCGACCTCGGCTCGATCAGTTAATTCATTCGGGAGGGCAATTACACTATTATCGGAATTAGGTTCACTACCGATTAGCCCATGGTAAAGAGCAAACATAGATTATTCTGTGCCTTTGGTGTAGTAAGATTTTGTAGATATACAACACGCTTATTATTAGATTCTAAATTAGATACAAACAATGGAATGAAATAAAATTAACATATACCACAAATAAATACTTATTAATATACAAATTACTTACACGTGAACATAAAATATCCTTAATAGAATCAGGTGTTCCTTGCGGAAAGCCAGTTTAACGAAGGGAAGATGCCCCTCCACCTCACAAGAGAATCAGTTTACCGGTACCGTAGAATACTGCGATGAATCGTTGAAATTGATTGCTGCAGTCTGGCGGTAATAGATCTGTAGGTTTGACCATTTCTTCGCATTTCATGTTTTTACTATTAAAATGGAGAATTAATCGAATTTATAAAACTTTTAAATTTCTCCTCAGACCGAGCTCGAACCACTAACAAATCAGTATACCAGAAACAAATCAATGAAAAATATGACTGGCGCCTTACGATCATTACATTTTTACTCGTAAATTAAAGATCTAAATGAAAAGGTAACATAACTGGCCAGTATTTTATGAAATATATGTTTTGTGTTCCGCTAATTGTGCCGGTGTGTGTATAAAAATAAAATAAATTTTAATGGCGCGAATCGTATTAATTGTTTGTTAATTTTGTCTTTTAATTAGTATTTGTGTTCTTAAATGTACGATAAAAGAAAACAGCTGCCATAATAATAGCTGTAGCCCTTTGTTACGTGTTTCGACGGTATTGTTAGTCGATCTACTTTTCAGAGAATCTGGTAGCCATTTTAGATGATAGGATCTCTTGAGTGGAGGCCAGGTTCTGGAAGATAAAGATGCACGGGACAACGGGACGTCCGTTTCTTAGTGAACCAAGCACTTACGTAGGTCTTAACAAACACTTGAGTAAAAGAAAGAAAGAAAAACTATTCAATACTACAACACAACATACATTAAAAGTTCAAAATATAAATAAACAATAAGCTATGACGTATTACATTTACAAACGTACGTTGGGCTGTAGCAACGAAAAGGCTGTCGACTCAGCATAATGCTATGCTATGGCAGTGTTGCCACAGCGCTGTTATTCTGTCGGTGCCTCAGGTTTACCGAGCAGTTACCGGACATATTATTAACCAAGAAGTATGGTAAATTGGTAAGGGGGAATTGGTAAATAAGTATATTGGTAAGGGTACATCCCTTACCAATTCGTCTCTGGAAGATAAGAAGAATACTTCACGCTGCCAATAAACGTAGTTATCATCCGGTTTGGGGCCCTAAATTAAACAATGAGCACCGAGTTGCCGGACAGTGATCAAAGATCAAAAGATCAAAACTGTGTGTCGTGGACTCGCGTGGAAGGGAATTGCGTTTTATTCTTAGATGAAGACCGGATCTTGATATTTGGTGAGGATCGCTGTCGCCAAGTGCTTCGAAGAGCAGGCGCAGTGTGGTGACATACAGAAATGTTTTGGGTGACACAGCATTTTTATGGGCGGACGTTACACTTACCATCAGGTTAACATTTTGCTCGTTTCGTCGCTTTATACAAATAAAAAAAAAAGTAAATCCTTTCTACTTAAGAGAGGCGTATGCCCAGCTGTGGACTACTGATAGCCTGGGGCGATGATGATCATTATGTCGTCTATTCTTGTGTTTTAAATGCTTCGTACAATTTAGTACATGAATTGTCTATAGCGCGTTCTGCCTTACGACGCACCGCGGCTCCGCCCTTCCTGTGTCTTGTACGGAGATTCAAAAATTTACGAGATGTTGGGTGGCATACCCTTTAAATCACTTCTTACTTATGTTTCGACTTCACACAGTAGTTTTGTTGAAGATTTAATAAATCGTCAATATCGAATTGATACATCAGAAGACATTTGAACATTCTATAGAAAGCCCATGCGGAAAGTAGAGACGTACGTAAACAATTGTTCCAAGTGCAAAAAACATAATTTATTTGGGAAGGCTTGTAATAAGCTATACGTATAGTAATTTTATTATTTAAAAATTAATAAAAAATAATCCGTCAAATAATAAGACAAGTCTGCATTTTAGTAGCGTTATATTTAAAAAATGTTGCCCCACACTACACTTAGTCCTACATCGAAATTCATTGATAGCTAATGGAATAAAGAATTACTAAATTAATTTACTAAGTTACCAATTTTACTGGTGGTAGGATTCCTATGCAAGAATCCGTCTAGGTAGGAACCACCCCTGGGCCAGTTATTCTGCCGTGAAGCAGTAGTGAGCAAGCATTACTGTGTTTCGCTTTGAAGGGCACTGTGAGCTAAGGTAATCACTGGGCATTTGAGACTTAAGAACTGATGTCTCAGGGTGACGGGCGCAGTGTGGTGTCACACAAAAATATTCTGGGTGACACAGCATTTGTTGTGGACCTGGCACTTACCATCAGGTGAACGTTTTGCTCGTTTCGTCACTTTATTAAATAAAAAAAAAATGAAAAAAAAAGATCAAATAAATCGTTCGCGCGTGTAGAAACCGTATGCGTCAGAAAGAAAAAGCGTATTATAAAATAGATCATACAGAGGACAAAGATATGTGGAAATAACTCTTACTCAATACTTGCAAACCCCCTGGCTACTACATTTATGATGTAGTAATAAATTTTATGTAATTTTTAAATTAAACATTATGTAATATGGCATCAAAAAAAAGAAAGACCTCAGAGTTTCTTGCCGGTTCTTCTCTGTGATGGTCATTGTTTGAACCGGTGTAGAATTTGACGTTCATAAGAGCTTTAAAATATACACCACTGAAGTGGAGAACCTGAAAACGAGGCTTTATTCAACGATATTGACTCCAAGAAGGACAAAACTTTGCATACGTATCTTAGCAAATTAACTTTATTTTCTTGATTATAACGTATTTCCGCAAAATAACGCTTGATTTCTTAACTATAAAATACTGTCATCAAATCCTACTGAAATTAATGTGCTACGGATCTTTTTACGTCTTACAATAACACAGAAAAGGCGTGTTGCTTTCGGAAATGCCCGAAAAACGTCAATGCTGAACTTGTTCCGAGATATTGGATCTGCAGCAGTTGTTTAGATACATATCAGTTAAATGAAGCTCACGACCATGTGGCCTAGTGGTCAGTTGATAATATTCAGTATTATCTTTTGTAGTAAAATACTGGCCGTTAAGATGCTGGCTATTTATACGTATATATGTATTGTTATTAAAAAGGGGTTAAAAATAAAATAAGTGTCTTTTGTTCTCACGTAAAATAAGATGGTTTTTTATAGCAAATACACATTAAATAAATCCAAAATTATAGAGACAAGTCCAGTCAGGGTGCCTGACAGCTACGCCGCGGATCCTGGGTTCGAATCCCAGTGAAAACCAATATTACTCCAAAAGAAGTTGTGAAGAAAGAGTTGTTGAAAGTGACTCTTAGAGATAAATTCAAAGAAATTAATATGTGAACCTTTTCCTCTCAATGTGTTTCGTTTCAGCCTATCACAAGTCCACTGCTGAACATAGGCCTCCCCCATAGCCACAAAAGTTTGTAGCTCTCTTATTAGAGGGATTTTGCTCAATGTGTTTATGAAAACGTTTTGTAAGTAAACAAGAACATAAAACAGTTTACCAAATAAAGTGACGTTAATATTGTAAATACCCGGAACAAGCACAAAGCCGCGTGGTAGCGGTTTACGAGAATCTACCGCCCCATCTCATCCCGTGGGTGTCGTAAAAGCCGACAGAAGGATAGTAAAAACCAGGAGATGGGCAGCAGAATCTTCCTTTAACATCTGAATAAATAAATAGCGGTTGCCAACACGCTTGTCAAGCGTGGCAACTATGGCAAAATACCCCCAAGATGAAAGCTACTAACTTTTTTGGCAATCTTTGGGGAGGCCTATGTTCAGCAGTGGAATAGTTGTGTGCTGATGATAATGACGACACGCTTTTACAACAGAATCCCAGTAAGTGCACAAAGTCTTTCAATCAAAAGTTAATTTTTTTTTATTAAACAAAGACTTTATACAATGGGTTATTACAATATTAAAGACTACCTGGATGATGATAACCCCTGGGAATGAGGTGATCGCTGCCAAGCTATTTCTACATTTTTATAATACTGCTGTAATTGTACATTATTTTGAAAATGACTAAGAAAAACTTGCCCGCTGGGTTTCTTGCTGGTTCTTCCCAGAAAATAGGTTTTTTTTTAATTTTATTTCATAAAAGTGTCGGAACGAGCAAAACGTTAACCTGATTGTAAGTGTAACGTCTGCCCATAACAAATGCTGTGTTCCCAGAAAATTACTGTGTGACACCACACTGCGCCCGTCACCCAGAGACATCAGTTCTTATATCATATCTCATATGCCCAGTGATAACGCTAGCTCTCAGTGTCCTTCAAACCGAAATGTAATAATCTAATAATCTATTGAATAAAAATAATGAGAAATAATAACTTGTGGGTCTCGTTATGTTGTAATTGTCCCCGTATCTCTGATGGTAGAATAGAATAGAATAGTATGACACAGCATTTGCTATGGGCGGACGTTGCATTTACCATCAGGTTAACGACTTGCTCGTATCGTCACTTGCATTGCACTTGCTCATAAAAAGATACTGAATCCTAGCCTACCTCCGATCTTATCGTAAGAGGGTTTACTCTAAAATAGGAACTGTTACATATATACAGTCACGCCTCTTTCCCATTGGGGTAGGCAGAGACCACATCTTTTCAGTTGCTACGATCCTGACACACATCTTTAGCTTCTTTAACTTTTTTTATTATTTGATTTTTTTTATTTCATAAAGTGTCGAGACGAGCAAAACGTTCACCTGATGGTAAGTGCAACGTTTGCCCATAACAGATGCTGTGTTACTCAGAACATTTCTGTGTAGCAACACACTGCGCCCGTCACACTGAGACATAAGTTCCTTAAATCTCATATGCCCAGTGATTATGCTAGCCCTCAGTGCCCTTCAGACCGAAACTCAGTAATGTTTGCACACTACTGCTTCACGGTAGAATAACAGGCCCTGGGGTTGTACCTACCTAGACGGATTCCTGCATAGGAATCCTACCATCAGTAACTTTCATTAGCGTTTTCATACACGCTCGTCGGTTGCGGGTATTTTTTACGTGACCTTTCCTCAAAAGTTCACAAATTGTGATACGTACGCCTAGGTCGACCCTTACCGGCTTTCCCATCCCACACTCGCCTCATGAAGCTGTTTTGTCAATCTCCTTTCATTCATCCTCTCCAAGTGTCCAGTGAAAACGTGTGTGTTCATAAAACCAATGAATGAGCTTTATTTTGGCGTATGAAGCTGATTCATTGGTTAATGGGATCAAATGAAAGCGATGACGAAATCAACCAAAGTTACACAGTAGACCCCCAGATTCAACGGAACACTTGTGCTCCGCGGAATATAGTTTGTGAATTCCTGATGTTGAAATTACATTATATTTTCACCTATATGCTTGTAGTTATTATTAGTTATTCTCAAATGTATCTTTTTTAGACTGAGAACCATTTCGTCAATTTTTGTAGAATCAATTTATGAAATGTACGTGTAAAGGCAGTTCCACACAACACGGCGAAATCCCTGCTCTAATATCACAGCAGATTACCGATGCATACATACGTACATACATACGATGCATATATACATACACCAATGTAACGTTCGCTTACAGTGCGCTGAATAAGCTAAGTAGTTTATACGCGTGACGTTCACAGCGAAATTTCGAAATATTACCTGCACGAGCTGCGCTACACGATCTTACTACGTTATCTTGCTTAAGCTATTCCATACATGCATACATTCGTACAGCCATGCCTTTTACTATAGAAGGGGTAGGCAGAGACCACACGTAGTACACTTTTTTCGCCCGCGGGAAAAGTGACGAGTGACGAGTGGCGAATAGAGCACCGCTATTTAAGTGTGTCAATTTTTTTTATAATCTCTATTAACGCAATAGAGCCACGAGCAGTACGGTGATAGCATTGGTTATTATGGTGTTATTCTACACGAATAAAGGCTGTCCGTACAATAGCCTATTACCTCACTTTGGTAGGAAAGAGGTACTTACTGATGGTAGGACTTCTATGCAGGAATCTGGAACTGTATACTTAATGAAGTTTAATATTATAATAAAATAATAAAAGAACGAATAACTATAATTACCATTGTTTGGTAATGTGTACATTGATTATGTACCTACGTTAATGCGTACATTTATTATGTACGCATTAGGATTAGCAAGCTGAAGTGGCAATGGGCCGGCCATATAGCTCGTAGAACTGATAACCGTTGGGGAAAAAAGGTTCTCGAGTGGCAACCTCGTACCGGCAAACTCCGTGTAGGGCGACCGCCCACTAGATGGAGCGACGACCTACACGGTTTTGCGATGTCGATGGATGCAGGTGGCTCAGGACCGTGTTTTGTGGCAATTTATGGCGGAGGCCTATGTTCAACAGTGGACTATGATATGCTAAAATGATGATGATGACGATCACACTACGTACACCCTGAGACATCAGTTCATTAGTTTCTTACGCTTAGTAATTTACTGATGGTAGAATTACTATGCAGATGATATACTAAATATTGTAATGTTAACATTTTAAGATTTAGTATATCAATTATATTTATAAAATTAGAATATACTGTATAGTTATTGAAATTTAATATTATCATAAAATAATAAAAGAACTAGTTAACACAATTACCATTAATGAGGGAAAATAAGTTACTTTGCTAAGATCCGCATGCAAAATATAAAAATGGTGTATATTACCTAGTTTTTTTGAAGAGCACCGCCCGCCCTCCCTCAGTAGCGTGCACAAGCAAACTAACACCGCCACCAGGTATCCTCCACCAACCACTACAATACTACCACTAGATAATATACACCACTGAAGTCGAGAACACGGCACGTGTTTCGCCCCAAAACGAGGCATTATCAAGCGTCAAAGACTACGACAGACGGCTGCCGAGTGAGCGGCGCGGTCAAAGAGCTGCCTATTTATACTATAGGTGACGCAAACGGCCCCCACCAACGACATTGCGATTATAATATCGTGATAGCGACCGCTTGCGCACACAATCCACCACCCGAATTACATAAGCAGCCGTTTGCGACCGAATTGATAGCAAACGACTACTTCGAGTATATTTAAACTTTAAGTACTGGATTTAAAGATATTTAAAAGTGGTGAATTCGAGACGTTTGTTTGTTCATTCAGCAGTGCAATGTTATTATTTTTATTTTTTATTATTTCTAATTGTCCCAGCACACACAGCCGAAGCCCCTTGTCGCTTCATCAATTTTGTCTTTGACGTTACAAACCCCACTGAGCGAATTGCTTGTCCTGAACGCAACGCAAATATCGTTACGCCTAAGAGTCCTTGCTATTCTCTCAGATACAGGACCCAAGTAGGTCAAACTGCTCACATATCGTCGAACACTTCGGGATGTAGCCGCGTACAGATCTTTGCGAATTATATGAATTTTTTTCTTTTTTATTATGGTGTTAATAATATTTTTTGAATAACCGTTAGAGACCGCAATCTGATAGATGATTTGAAGCTCTTTGGCATAATTATCCTTATTCAGAGGTACGGTCAATTTATGTTGCCAAGGGTAACACGATGACGCGGGGATGACAGAATCCGTGTGGGTCGGTTTGCGGTAAATTTGAAAATCATGGGTGCCGTTTTTATGGGATATTGAAATATCTAGAAAGTTAAGAGTACAGTCTTGTTCCAATTCCATCTTAAATTTTATTTTAGGGTGAATTTTGTTTAATTTATTAAAGAAAGCGTCCAGTTGTCTTCTGGTACCTGTCCAGCATATAATAATGTCGTCTACATATCTGTAGTAGTAAAGGATATTTTTATTGACAACTATGTTTAGTTTTTCATAGTTATCCATAAATACATCCGCCATAAGAGGACTTAAGGGGGACCCCATTGCTAGACCTTCTCTTTGTAAATAGAATTGGTTGTCAAACTGAAAATAGTTCTGTTTCATACAAAAAGAAGTCAAATTTAGAAGATCTTTTGTTTCTTTGGGATGTAGACAACGTTTATTAAAATGATCTGCGAGTATACGCAAACAGTCTTGTGGGGGGACATTTGTAAAAAGACTCTCAACGTCTGAAGATAATAGAATGGATTTAGGGGGTAAATGAATATCTTTAATTTTAGAAATGAGATCTAAACTGTTTTAAGACTATAATTTGGACTGAAACCAAATTTCTCCCGAAAGAGGAAATTTAATTTCTTAGCTAGGGAATACGCTGGGGCACCGATGTATGAGACAACTGGACGCATAGGTACGTTTTCTTTATGAATTTTTGGTAAACCGTATAAAATAGTCTTGTAGAGCAGGTGCTCTGGGGCTCATTGGAACAAGACTATCCCGGGAAATATTGGGACTGGGAAAAACGTAGGATGTATTCTGTATGGATTCTTTAATGTTAGTTGGAAACTTTTTCGTTGGATCGGACTCCAATCTCACAAAATCATCCCGTTGGATAACATCGTTAACTTTCTTACTGTATTCGCTAGGATCTATGATAACAACAGTGTTACCTTTGTCGGCTTTCGAAATGACTAAGTTATTATCAGTCAGTCTTTGTTTTATTGATTTAAGGACAGGGATCTCCGAGCTACTATTAGATCTCACGGATACAGCCTTAATTTCCTGATCCACCAAAGTCTTTCTTCTCGATAACTAACTAGCGACCACACATTTAAAGTCTTACATATTTGCGACAAAGGGGTTTCGGCTGTGTGTGCTGGAACAATTAGAAATAATAAAAAATAAAAATAATAACATTGCACTGCTGAATGAACAAACAAACGTCTCGAATTCACCACTTTTAAATATCTTTAAATCCAGTACTTAAAGTTTAAATATACTCGAAGTAGTCGTTTGCTATCAATTCGGTCGCAAACGGCTGCTTATGTAATTCGGGTGGTGGATTGTGTGAGCAAGCGGTCGCTATCACGATATTGTAATCGCAATGTCGTTGGTGGGGGCCGTGTGCGTCACCTAAAGTATAAATAGGCTACTCTTTGACCGCGCCGCTCTGGCTCGCCCGCTTAAGAGACTTCATGTAGTCTCGAGGGATCCCCATCCACGAGCAGTTTGGATTCCGAGCCAAACACTCATGTACCCAGCAGGTGCACCGCATAACGGAGCACATTCATTCCCGCTTCATACGCGGGCTTCATACCGGGGCGCTCTTCTTCGACGTGGCGAAAGCGTTCGACAAGGTCTGGCACAACGGGCTCGTATACAAGTTATACGGACTCGGTGTGCCAGATCGCCTCGTACTCATCATACGAGATTTCTTACGCAGTCGAACCTTCCGCTACCGCGTCGAGGGGGAGCGATCCGAACCACATCCCATCCTAGCCGGTGTACCACAAGGCTCAGTCCTAGGTCCCGTGCTCTACACCCTTTTCACGAACGACATACCGCACACCAGCGGCGTCGAACTCGCCCTCTTCGCAGACGATACCTGCCTCTATGTGTCTGGACGTAATCCAGACACTATCTCTAAACGCCTCCAATCTGCAGCCCGAACCCTCGGGAACTGGTTTCGGAAATGGAGGATCGAGGTCAACCCCATCAAAAGTGCAGCCATGTACTTCTCGCGGCGCATAACGCCGCGCCTCCCCACCATAGAGTTATTCGATCGTCCAATCCCTGGGAAAAGACAGTCAAATACTTAGGCGTCCTATTAGACTCGAGACTCAGCTTCGGTCCACATATTAACCGAGTAAGGAACCGAGCGGCGTTCGTCCTCGGCCGATTACATCCGTTACTAAATAAAAATAGCAAAATGTCCCTACGTAATAAAATTACACTTTACAAAGCCTGTATTCGGCCAATTATGACATACGCAAGCCCCGTATTTGCGCATGCCTCCCCGCGTCAAATTCACCGACTTCAGGTAATACAAAATCGATTCATGCGTAAAGCCACGGAAGCACCGTGGTTCGTGCGTAATGCTAACCTTCATATCGATTTAGGGATTCCTACCATAGCCCAATATCTAAAGTTGGCCTCTCGCCGATACTTCGACTCTGCTGCCACGCACCCCAACCCACTGGTTGTAAGTGCCGCCACATACAACCCCCTCGCGATACACCAAAACTCGACCCGCGGAAAAAGGAGACCGAGGCACGTCCTCGAGGACCCTGACGACGCGACCACTAGGGCCCAAGCGCTCTACTCATCACTCCACAAACACACACCATCACCATCATACCGCCCCCGCCGTCGGCGAGGGCGTATCAGACAAAGTTATTCGCGATACCACAAGTATCATAAACAGAAGCGTCGCTGGAATTGGTGGTAAACTTATCTAATAATAATCATGATAATAGTAATAATAGTAGTAGTAATATTGCCCTCCCGATTGCAGTAAGTGACCGAGCCACCTTTCAATCCGGCGAAGCTGTAAAAGCCTTCGGACTAAAAGTGACCATCAGTCCTAAAAAAAAAAAAACCGCGCCGCTCACTCGGCGGCCGTCTGTCGTAGAGTCTTTGACGCTTGATAATGCCTCGTTTTGGGGCGAAACACGTGTCGTGTTCTCGACTTCAGTGGTGTATATTATCTAATGGTAGTATTGTAGTGTACCTGGTGGCGGTTCCTGGTGGCGGTGTTAGTTCCCTTGTGCACGCTATTGAGGGAAAGCGGGCGGTGCTCTTCAAAAAACTAGGTAATATATACCATTTTTATATTTTGCATGCGGATCTGAGCAAATTAACTTACTTTCCTTCATTATAATGGATTTCCGCAAAGTAACGCCTGATTCTATTAACAATTACCATTGTTCGGTGTTCGTAAAATAGTTACAGTATTATGACTGATTTAAGTTATTGCAACCAATAATTGCATGTTAGTGTGCATAACAATACCGTGTGGTAGGGGCCTAAGAGATACTACCTCCCCATCCCATCGAGTGGGTGTCGTAAAGAGTTCGGAGGAGACTGGAGATCCGCAGCAGCATCTTCCTGGAACATCTGAATAAATAAACTGCGGTTGCCAACCCGCCTGCCAAGCGTGGTAACTGTGGCAAAATCCCTCCAATATGAGACTTACAAACTTTTGTGCTATCAATGGGGGAGGCATATGTTCATACACGACGACGACGACGAGACAGGTGTAAGTATTCCGGCCCAGTCACGAAATGGCGATGATGTATTGAAACGTGGAATCCCCCTAGGTAGGTAGTGCCCGTTATTCTTAGGTAGGTAGTGCCCGTTATTCTGCCACGAAGCAGCATCTGCGAACATTATTGTTCATATGGCACTTGAGAACTGATAACTCGGCGTAATGAGCGCAATGTGGCGTCACACAGAAATGTTCTGGGTGCAAAGCATCAATCTGGGCAGACTTGCACTTACCATCAGGGGGAGGTTTGACCCGTTACTTTATTCAATTAAAAAAATAGTCATGTTTACTGAGAACCTATAAATAGAAAAAGTAAAACTTAAGAACTTTAGATCGTTGTAATTTACAGAAATTTAATTAAATAAAGTCAGTCTGAAGTCAGAACAGCTAACAATCGCTGCTCGTTCTAAATGAAAGTTCGGAAACTGCTTATAAATAAATTCGCAGAATCATCTCAGCAATAGTTTTTTGCACTTTTGTTTATATGTCCATTAGATATTTATAATCTGTATTTATCTTTTTATATTAACGTTTTAAATTACTTTAATATATTATATGTGTATAGATATTAACCGCGTGGCCTAGTGGTCAGAGTACCTTACTTCTAAACCGCGGGTCCTGGGTTCGAATCCCTGCCGAAGCCAACATTTGTGCTAAAACGTAAATTGTTGGTTTTCGGGTCTGGTTGTGTTGTGATTGTCCCCGTGTTTCTGACACTGCATCCTAGCCTACCTCCGATCTTATCGCATCAGCGTTACATCGGGCGCGGGTAGGTTGGGACGAGTGAGTGCCTCTGTGTTTGCGCGTACACTTGTGGCACTATAATATCTCCTGCGCAGTTGATGGCTCTCGACAGTAGTCGGCAGCTGTCGCCGTGGTCGAAATCGGCTAGGAGAACATCATCAGATATTAATATTAAAAAAAAATTTCCCTTTCGGTAGACTGGTAAGAAATACCACAGGCATTAAGTCTACATAAAATGAAAACTATTTATTCTCCGTCGTCAGATATTGAATTTCGTTAGGAAATCTTAATATTTTTACAATCTACCACTGTTACTTAATAATATTGATCTGACAAGAGAAGATCCTAGAAACTTCAAAAAGTATCATCTATTGGCTTGTGGTGGCGGATTAAGAGAATCTACCACGCCATCTCATTCCATGGGTGTCGTAAGAGTCGACAGAGTGAAATTAATAACCAGGAGATGGGCAGCAGCATCTTCCTGGAACATCTGAATAAATAAACTGCCGTTGCCCACCCGCCTGCAAAGCGTGGCAACTATGAAAAAATCCGCCCCAAAACGAGAGCTACAAACTTTTCTGGCAATCTTTGGGGGAGGCCTATGTTCAGCTGACTAGTCATAGGCTGAAATGATAATGATTAACGTCATCTAATTGGTTTCTTTTTTTATGTTTCAAACGATTGTACTCGCGACAAACTGCACGATGTCTGCGGCTTGTCGATCTTTATGGCACCGTAGTAATTATTTCGTTAGACATCCACGCTATAGCGAGACTAGATAATTATTACTGGCACGCGACTGCGACTGGATTCCGGATACGCAGGCATCGATGTAATGCTGTTATTAAATTGTTTAGACGTTTCAGATATGGTATTGAATTCAATAATTATGTATACTGCATACGTTCGTGGCTAGGTTCATAACGGGATTTATTATATATTTAAAATGACTGAAATGTACTGTATGATGATGTTCTCCTAGCCGATTTCGACCACGGCGACAACTGCCGACTACCGTCGAGAGCCATCAACTGCGCAGGAGATATTATAGTGCCACAAGTGTACGCGCAAACACAGAGGCACTCACTCGTCCCAACCTACCCGTGCCCGATGTAACGCTGATGCGATAAGATCGATGCCAATGTACTGTATATGTATATATTTCAAATGACTGAAAAAAAAATCCCGCTGGGTTTCTTACTGGTTACCAGGCCAGAGGCATTTCTTTGCGAACCAGTGTAGTTTAAAAAAAATGACGTTCAATAAGTATTAGGTAAATGATCTACATTTAATAAAAAAATATTCTATTCTATTCTATTCTATTCTATTCTATTCTATTCTATTCTATTTGTAACTTGTTGTGCCTCGCGGTTTCAACCGCATACAAAGCAACGAGTATTACACTTTATTTTTATTTGATAATGTGTCGAGACGAGCAAAACGTTCACCTGATGGTAAGTGCAACGTTGGCATATAACGGGTGCTGTGTTACTCAGAATATTTCTGTGTAGCACCACCACACTGCGGCCTTCACCCTGAGACACAGGTTCTTAAGTCTCATATGCCCAGTGATTACGCTAGCTCTCAGTGCCCTTTAGACCGAAACACAGTAATGTTTGCACACTACTGCGTCACAGCAGAATATCTGGCCCTGGGTTGGTACCTACACTACTGTGTGGTACCTCTCCTGAACTCCTTAAGGTCATCATCATCATCATCATTTCAGCCCATCATAGTCCACTGTTGAACATAGGCCTCCGCCATAGATTGCCACAAAACACGGCCCTGAACCACCAGCGTCCATCGACTTTTCGCAAAACCGTGCAGGTCGTGCACTGCCGGTACATGGTTGTCATTCGAGAACCTTTCTACCCCAACGGTTATCGGTTCTACGAGCTATTTGGCCGGCCCATTGCCACTTCAGCTTGCTAGTCCTTAGGGCTACGCTACTCTAGTTCTGCTGCGGATAACATCGTTGCGGATTTTATCTCGCAGAGAAACTCCGAGCATAGCCATTTCCATAGCTCGCTGAGCGACTCTGAGCTTTCTCATGCGGCCTCAGCATTTAGGTCATTGAGCATTGAGATGCATTAAGCATCATAGCAAATTTATATTCATATCTTTTGAAACCTGCAAGACATCGAAATGAAATACACACAAATTGAAGTTAAAATTACCGTTTTTACCGTTGTAGAGCCGTGGTAGCTCAGGGGCTAGGCGCTCGCTTTTAATTTCATAGTACGCGAGTGACCTGGGTTCGATTCCCGGTGCCGGCACCACCAAAATTGTTAATTGCAATTTTAAGTGCTGACTTACCAAGGAAAACATCGTAAGGAAACCTGCATGTCTGAGAAATTAAAAATATTTCGTAGACATGTGAAGTCCGCCAACCCGCATTGGAGCAGCTTGGCGGATTCTTCCTAGCTCCATAACCCTCTCCGAAATGAGAGGAGGCCTGTGCTCAGTAGTGGGACATTTATAGGCTGAAACTTTTTTACCGTTTTTATCTCTAAAACTGTAAATGAAATCCGTTGAGCTGTTTTGGAGTCTATTAAAGACAAACTTCAGACAGACAGACAGAAATTCTAAAAGTGGGAATATGCTTTAGGATAGGAGAAAGATAAGATACAGGAAAGGATCAGCTCAGCAGAGAGTTTGAAGTTGAAGATGCCGCTTCATAGTAGCAATATGGATGCGTCATTTACTGCACAGGCTGTCCGCCTATTGAACGCGCTGCCTTTAACATTGAAAAGTGCATGGTGCACGTTTCACTTTCAAAGGCAGCCCTTCCAGCCGTTAAGAAACGTGTATTAAACCATCTCTTTATTAGTTTTCGAATATATTTTCGAATAGCCATAATTCAATTCTTATTTATATTATTTAATATTGTATATATATTTATATAGCTCATTCTTTTTTTTTATTTTTTTACTTTTTGTCTTTTGTTTTACATATAAGGTTTGCAACAAAGACACAATGTATACTTAAGGGTAGGAGGCATATCTAGCATATCCTGAATGGCAATTTGTTTTAGGAGCATTGAACCATAAACAGCCGAAGGTTTTATTACTTTTTTTGTATTTTTTTCATATACTGTAAATCAGTGTGAACTCAACTGTGTGCGAATGATGAATATATTTTTCTAAGTTTATTTCTCTCTTAATACGTCTATATAAATTAACTATCATTTCAGTGTATCTCAAGTCCACTGTTGAACATAGGCCTTCCTAATACTTTAACATAAAACAAGGAGTCACCTTCATCCATCGATTTTCCCGCCAAACTGTGCAGGTCGTCGCTTCATGTAGTGGGACTTCGATCTACACTGCGATTGCTGAAGAAACTTTAGCTAAAACTAAATACTGTCACTGGTGGTAGAATCCCAATGCAGGAATCCGTCGAATGTAGGTACCAACTCAGGGCCAGTTATTCTGCCGTGAAGCAGTAGTGTGCAAACATTACTGTGTCTCGGTCTGAAGGGCACTGAGATATAGCGTAATCACTGGGCATATGAGACTTAAGAATTGATGTCTCAAGGTGACGGACGGAAGTGTTGTGGGTGATACAGCATTTGTTATGGGCAGACAGTGAACGATTTGTTCGTCTCGTCACTTTATCCCTTCCTTCTTAATAACTGTATCCGGTTTGTCTTCGGTCTTCGCAAGTACGACCATATTTCTGATTATCGGTCTCGCCTTAAATGGCTCACTGTCAAACAGAGGCGCAACTCTAGAATTCTCTATGTCCTCTACTCCATCTTAAATGATTCCACTTCTCCTACTTATGTTTAGGACAAATTTTAATACATTTCTTTAACTCATGAAAGAGTTTTTCGTTCCGCTTCAAATTATTAAATTACAATTCCACTACACTTCTCCAAATTCGTTGGTAACTCATTTATCGTTCAAAATAAGATCAGCTTTAAGAGGTTAGTACGGGAGCATTATTTTAAAGATTGAAGAGACAAATTTATGTCGAACCATTACGTGTATTTCTGTATATGTATTTAATTTATATGTATGTGCATATTTGTGTATAATCTTATATTCATCATAATTATATATTGCTATGTATTTATTTAATATGTATATTGAGTATTGCTTGTATTGTATTTTGAGTTTCAAAATAGCATTTATGGTAATGAGTTTCTTAGGATTTTACACCTGCCGCAATGTTTCACTTCGCCCTGGGTTGACTGGCAGAGAAAGCCAACTGGCATTAAGTCCATTGTATCCTTTTAGGGTAAACATACATACATACATAGATACAGTCACGCCTCTTTCCCATAGGGGTAGGCAGAGACCACATCTTTCCACTTGCTGCGATCCTGACACACATCTTTAGCTTCTTCTACTTTCATTAGCGTTTTCACACACGCTCGTCGGTTGCGGGTACTTTTAACGTGACCTTTCCTCAAAAGTTCACCGATCTGATTGTGATACGTACGCCTAAAAAGGGTAAACAAATAAAGTTTAAATAAATAAATAAAAAAAAACATAACTGTTAGTCGCTAGACTAACTAAAACTAATTTCACCTACGAGTACGTGCAGTAATTCGGCGTCGGTTCGCTAATTTATCAACACTACTGGACAACATTAATAATTTACGTTAGGATTCCATTTTGATTGGAAGCAATTAGTGCCAGTAATAGGTTAGTGTAATACAGAGTTAGAATGTGTTCATGATAAAAAGCTGAATATGACATTCAATGCTTTTTTTTTATTGTATAAAATGACGAAACGAGCAAAACGTTCACCTGATGGTAAGTGCAACGTCCGCCCACAACAAATGCTGTGTCACCCAGAATATTTCTATGTGACATAACATTGCGTCCGTCACTCTGAGACATCAGTTCTTAAGTCTCAAATGCCCAGTGATTACGCTAACTCACAGTCCCTTCAAACCGAAACACAGCAATGCTTGCACACTACTGCTTCAAGGCAAAATAACGGGCCCTGGGGTGGTACCTACCTAGACGGATTCCTGCATAGGAATCCTACCACAGGGAAAAATATCTGACCATATGACTTCGTACGGAACACAGTTTGACCCTTCTCGGTAATGTACGGTTCCTTAAGGCCGTAGCATGATGTTTTATACCCTAACCTTCTTCAATAACATTTAAAGAAAACGAATTTTACGGATTTTATATGTTTTAATTTAATTTTTTTATAACCCGACGTTTCGAGCGCTTTACAGCACCCATGGTCACAGGAGGACTGAGGTGACAGATGTCCTGATGTCACAGTTAACCCGGAGTATCTTCAGCTTTGCCGGCATCACTAAAATTGTTAATTAAATTTTAAGTGCTGATTTACTGTGAAGTCCGCCAACTCGCATTCGATCATTCTCCTCGGCTCCACAACTACTATAAAAGTAAAGTAACAGCCTATAAATATCCCACTGCTGAGCACAGGCCTCCTCCCACTTCTTAGAGGGTTTTGGTTTCTCTAATGCAACCCGCATGGCGGACTGCACATGTCTTCGAAAATATTTTTTATTTCTCAGACATGCAGGTTTCCTTACGATGTTTTCCTTCACCGCCGGGCACGTGGTAAATCAAAAATCACTTAAAATTGCAATTAACAATTTTAGTGGTGCCGGCACCGGGAATCGAACCCAGGTCACTCGCGTACTATGACATTTAAAGCGGGCGCCTAGCCCCTGAGTTACTCGAATTCGGTGGTGGTATACTATATTGCTTTTTTTTAGGAGCAAACGAGCAGGCGGCTCACCTGATGGTAAGTGATCACCGGCGCCCATGAACATCCGCAATACCAGGGGAATTCCGAATGCGTTGCCGGCCTTTAAGGAAGGAGTAGGCTTTTTTCTTGAAGGTAAAATTATTTATTCTTTATTTTCTTTTCTTTTTTTCTATGTAAAATGTATGTAGTATAGTAGTTTTAGAAAAAGGAAAAAAACGAACACCCAACAAACACCAGAACCCCAAAATTACATTAAAAAAAAAACAAATCAATGATTGCCGCTTGCTTGTTATTTTGTTTTTGCCCACTCGTATGTATACGTAAGTTGATTCTAAGGCGAATTTGGACAATGTCCATTCATAGTACGCGAGTGACCTGAGTTCAATCCCCGGCACCTCTGAAATTGTTAATTTTAAGTACTGATTTACCATCGGTAAATGATAATATAGTGAGGAAACTTGCGTGTCTGAGAAACCAAGAATTTTGATGACATGTGAAATCCGCGTGGACAGTCGTGTGGTGGCGGCTCGTTAAAAAAATACTACCACTCCATCTCATCCAATGGATCTCGTAAAAGGCGAGCAAGGAATTAAACTGCACTGTGCACCCAACAGCGCATGGCGATGGACTCACCGCCTATCACACCAAGTGCATTATATTGTTTTGGTGAAACGTGGATTGTGGCAGTCATCTGTTTTTGCAGTGAGTGCCCAGTCTCTGACTACCCCTTATGGGATACAGTCGTGATCTTACGTATGTATGTATGTGAAATCCGCCTGGAGTATTTGGAGGAGCGTGGCGGCCACTTACCGGCTTCGAAACCCTCTCAGATATCAGAGGCTTCTGCTCAGTTTCTTCTTAGTTTAATTTTACAAACGGGCTTCGGAGAAATTGATTGTAGCAATACAAAGCGCATAAATGAACGTTTCGCTTGTGGAAGTAACTGGGCCCGAGGGCTCGGCTGCTCCGCGCGGTAGACGCAGTTTTAATTGAGCACTCACGGTCAGCAGTTGGTTAACAAACGGACACGACAGCCTCAACGCGATGAGTGACGGACGTGAACAGCCATCCAATGGAGCTTGTTAGTTTTGATCGAGTGCACATGTGACTAACGACTTATTATTTGTGCGTTATGATTAAAAAAATATTCTATTCTAGAATAATGAGGGAAAGGAAGTTAATTTGCTTAGATTCGCATGCCAAATATATTTTGTATTTTGCACGAGAGCACCGCCTGCCCTCCCTCACTAGCGTGCACAAGCAAACTAACACCGCCACCAGATACCCTCCACCACTACAATTCTAATAATACAATATTTACTGGTGGTAGGATTCCTATTCAGGGATCCGTCTAGGTAGGTACCACGCCAAGGCCAGTTATTCTGCCGTGAAGTAGTAGTGTGCAAACATTGCTGTGTTTCGGTTTCGGGCACTGTGAGCTAGCGTAATCACTGGACATATGAGACTTAAGAACTTATGCCTCAGGGTGACGGGCACAGTGTGGTGTCACACAGAAATTTTCTGGGTGACACACCAGTTGTTATGGGCAGAGGTTGCACTCACCATCAGGTGAACGTTTTGCTCGTTTCATCACTTTATACAATAAAAAAAAAACCACCAGGTAATGTACACCACTGAAGTCGCTCCAAAATGAGGCATTATCAAATGTTATAGAGTCTACGCAGACAGCCGCCGATTCTAGAATAGGTTTTTACTCAACATGATCATTTACGTAATTCTTATTGAACGTAATTTTTTAAACTACACTAGTTCGCACAAAATGCCGCAGACGTGAAAAGAACCACTAAGAAACCCAGCGGGCAGTTTTTTTTTCTTTTTAATTCTTTTTCAAAATGTAATAAGTATATGTAATGTACAATTACAGCAGTAATATAAAGATGTAGAAATAGCTTAGCAGCGATCATCTCATTCGCAGGGTTTGACATCATCCATATTCTTTAATATTGTAATTATGGTTTCCTAATAAATATTATTTCAGTAATGGCGTTAAAACGAGCCGCGGAAATACAGGGGCTCGCGCTCGCTTAAATTTCGATCTGGGTTCAATCCCGGCGCCGACACCTCTACAACTGTTCTGAAATTTCAAGTACTGATTTGCCACATGTTTGGCCGTGAATGAAAAACTTCGTGAGTAAACCTGCAGGGAATATTAAAAAATATATTGCGAGGACATGTGAAGTCCGCCAACTCGCATTGGAGCAGCATGGCGGACTCTTCCCGACGCCAAGATCCTCTCAGAAATGAGAGGAGGCTCAACAGTGCGACTTACAGCAGTAACTTTACTTCTTTACTTTAAACATATAGATATATTTTGTATACTCTTCGCGGGAACGCAATGGGGAAAAACAATTTTTTGACCCTTACCAAAATGGCGGTGATGTGGTTCGCGACCTGTAACGTCTCTTTTTCCACGAAGGAGAAAAGTGGGCTACGGGAGTGGCGCCTGCCTACACTTTTATATGGAAAAAAGGCGGCACTATATGTATGTATGAGAACCCCCCCTTCACCTTTTTTAAGGTCGGTTAAAAATCAAAGCTCCTAAATGTTTCGTTCCGGATGGCAACGAGAATAATTCTTATACACTTGATTATCACACTTAACCAATATCAATGAAAGCGTGTGTTAAGGAAGTCACTGAATTATTTTCGGTTCTAATAGAAGATGTTATTTTTTTTAATTCAGAAACTCGGTTGACGTAGTTGCTAAAATAAACAAATACAGAATATTTCTGTGAAGCACCACACTGCGCTCTTCACCCTGAGACATAAGTTCTTAAGTCTCTTATGCCTAGTGATCACGCTAGCTCTCAGTGCCCTTCAGACCGAAACACAGTAATGTTTGCACACTACTGATTCACGGCAGAATAGAGAGAGACTAGACATATTTCTGCACAGGGATCCCACCGTCAAAAGCTTGATTTTTTTAATGTAATAAGTAATGAGACGAGCAAAACGTTCACCTGATGGTAAGTGCAACGTGTGTTTATAACAAATGCTGTGTCACCCAGAACGTTTCTGTGCGGCATCACACTGCGCCCGTCACCCTGACACATCAGTTGTTAACTCTCACATGCTCAGTGATTACAATAGCTCTTCCCTTCAAACCGAAACACAGTAATGTTTGCACACTACTGCTTCTCGGTAGAATAGGCCTCGGTGGTACCTACCTACACGGATGTGGGACTGTAATTCCCTATACGGAACTGTAATGTACTGGACATCTTCAGTTATTATATCTCATACGAATATAACTATGCGTATGAGATATAATAACTGCTGCAGTTCAAATCGGAATACAGTAATGCTTGCACTACTGCTTAGCGGCACAGTAAATGGTGCCATGGCGATGGTACCTATCTAGGCGGATTCCTGCATAGAAATCCTACCACATGATTATTTATAAAAAAGTGGTGGAACGCGAAATGTAAAGGAAAACTGGACTCTTGACCTCTAACCGCGACTAATAAACAAATGAGCGAGCGCGGTCCAATACATTCAATATGTTCACATCAGCCGTGTGGCGTACACGTCAGTATTGATGTTACATTGATGAGATGTAGCGATTATATAAGGAAATGAAATTAGAATTCTTTACTTTTCGACGAAGATTTTTTCTGGTGGTAGGATTGCTATGCAGGAATTCGTCTAGATAGGTACCCCAGGGCCAGTTATTCTGCCGTGAAGCAGTAGTGTGCAAACATTACTGTATTTCGGTTTGAAGGGCACTGTGAGCTAGCGTAACCACTGGGCATATGAGACTTGAGAACTTGTGTCTCAGGGTGATGGGCACAGTGTGGTGTTAGAGAGAAATTTTCTGGGTGACACAGCATTTGTTATGGATTGACATTGCACTTACCATCAGGTTTATATCCTTATATAAAAAAGAAGTTTGTATTTTTTTTCTTATATTTTTCTTTGTCCGTGGGAGTTGTAGTGCAGCCCACGCGACACATTTATATAGTACGCTGTGTTATAACTGAAGGAGTATAATTAAAGACGTCAAAGAAGCAACATCTCTCTCATTAACAACACCCATCATTACAGGGGAGGCCTATGTTCAGCAGTTGACGGACAGTCTGTAATGAAGATGATGATGATGATCTGCTCACAAGCAATCGCTGAAAATCTGTAGACACTGTTGAACGTTTTCTATAATAATCAGGATCTTCTGAACATCTATAATCATAAAGCATCTGAAACACCCAATATTCCTTTCCTTCTTTATTTTATTTCTTTGCTTTTCAAGCAATTCGTGTAAAATTGATTACACTCGTTCTGCTTAATTGGAGAAAATAACCCATTCGGTTACGATTTCAGTCAACTGTGAAAATTGGGTACCCACGCGGCTTTGTTAGGCGATTTGGTGAGCGACCAACGGCACGGCAGAAATTTAAATGTAAATCCCCTTAGATTGCTACAAGTGTGCGCGCAAATAGAGGCGCCCTAAACTACGCTCGATGTAATCATGTGATAAGATCTGAGGTAGACTACGGTATATATAATTTCGGTGATGTCATTGCTGTTAGCCTTTTTTGCGTTTACAGCTTCTTCGGATACTGTGCTCACGGGCCAGGTTTGGTTTGACCCAAACATAAATACATAAATAAACTCTTACAAAAACCTCGAAATTCGGACTGTGTCGTGTTCGCTGCGTGCTTGCGCGATTTCGAATATCTCAAATGATTTTAAGTAGTCTAATGACCGTCCGAGGAAGGCTGCGGGCTTCCGTTCGGACTGTCGACTTGTGTGTCGGTAACTCTGGGCGGTGAGAACCGCCCTGGAACTGTCGTGTGTACGCGGTGTGATTGTCGAGTGCTGCGCGCCGCTCTCTTTGGCGGTCGCGCGTCGTGGTGCGTGTTATATTAAAGCTAGACTACGCTGCGAATACTATAGAAAGAAATAAAGAAAGAAAGAAAGAAAGAAAAAGCATTTTTTAGTACAGCACAACAAGACAACGCTCACGCGCAACAAGAAAACTCATACACAATAGAAACACATACTAATTAAAAAAAAAAACATAAAAAAATTAACATAAGAAATGAAAAAAAAGAAAACAGTAAAAAAAATAATATAATACAAAAGCAGTGGCAATTTGCGTGTCTCACGGCTGCACCAATAGGTCTCCAGATCAGCTTAATGTCAGACTGTAAGGCCTGACGCTGGTTTTCAATAAATTCATTAAAATAAATTTAGTATATACATAATTACATATACATATTATACATACATACACATACATACAAATATAATGACCATAATTCATTTTTTTTAACTTTTTTATAACTAATGCATTAGTAACACATATACATACATACATTCCAGCATCCACGCTTCTTCTCCGTACAAACCTTAACAATGCCAAAACTCACACGTCCTCATGCGCGAAAGGTGCTAAAAAAAGGGAGCACAATGTTCTCTCTTCACGTATTAAAATATAGGTAAAGATGTATAATAATAATAAAAATAATAGAAGGGCAGCATTATAATAGATACAATAACGAATTTAGACGTTTATCATATAAAAGACGCATTTAGGTTTATGACATCAAGCTTCCGTTGCGCATCAATCAGGTAACGCCGTAGGCTTATCCTAAATGAATTAATTGTTTTATGTAGTCTTACAGGGGGAGGCAGATTATTCCATACCTTAGATGCTGCATAGCGGAAGCTTTCTCTAAATGCAGCTGTTTTGTGTGGTGGAATAGATATTTGTAGTGAGCACTGCCTACTTGTTTAGTCGCGTTTGCCAGACACCCAGCTGAGTTTATTATATAAATATATAGGTTCCTTAAGCTTAACAACACCAAACATAAGACAAGCCAAGTGGAGCTTACGACTCGACTTCATTTTTAATATGTGATTTTTATTCAGGAATGGCGTAACATGGCTCATCCTTGGTACCTTAAAACAAAAACGAGCACATGCGTTTTGAACCCTCTGAATAAGTCGATCTGTCCTTGATAATAGGCGGGGGCCATAGACTGTATCAGCATAATTTAATTTGGATAAGACTAGTGACTCAATCAACTGTATACGCAGATCCTCTGAGTGACTCAATCAACGCAGATCTCCTGACAAAAATGGTCTCATTTGATATAAAATCTTTAAACGATAAAAACAGTTCCGAACTGATTCAGCGATATGAGTTTCGAACCTAAGACTGGAATCCATGGTTGGACCTAAGTTATGTGTTTCCTCTACTCTCTCAATATACTGCCCCATCAGCATTATATTTAATGATGGTAATGGCTGTAGCTGCTTTTTAGTACCGAATAACATGTATTTTGTTTTATTAGTATTAAGGACCAGGGAGTTTTTTTCTGACCAATCAACCATTCTCATTAGATATTCATTGAGTGCGGCTATTGCCCTTCCGTGTTCACTAGGTTTAATAGACAAATATACTTGTGTGTCAGCTGCATATATATGGAACTTACATTTATGAAAACATTTTACAATATAACCGCAATACACGGAGAATAAAACGGGTCCCAGAATCGATCCCTGAGGTACACCCCTGGATAAAGAGGCAACATCAGAGGTGAAAGTGCTTCCATCATTTAATGAAGGAAAGTAAGTTACTTTGCTAAGATCCGCATGCAAAATATAAAAATGGTGTATATTACCTAGTTTTTTGAAGAGCACCGCCCGCCCTCCCTCTCGCGCGACTCACTCGGCGACCGTCTGTCGTAGAGTCTATGCCGATTGATAATGCCTCGTTTTGGGGCGAAACACTTGTCGTGTTCTCGACTTCAGTGGTGTATATTATCTAGTGGTAGTATTGTAGTGGTTGGTAAAGGGTTCCTGGTGGCGGTGCTAGTTTGCTTGTGCACGCTACTGAGGGAGGGCGGGCGGTGCTCTTCAAAAAACTAGGTAATATACACCATTTTTATATTTTGCATGCGGATCTTAGCAAAGTAACTTAATTTCCTTCATTATAATGGATTTCCGCAAAGTAACGCCTGATTCTATTAACTACTCGTATATTCCATCATTTAACCGGAGTTCTACATGTTGTTAACAAGGTAACTGTGGAACCACTACAATGTTTTATGCAGAAAATTACAGGACATACAAGTTGCGGTAGGTATGTGTCCGGCAGAGTAGAATAGCGCCTACCTCTTTCTTACCGAGGTGTCGTAAGAGGCGACTAAGCTATTGCACGGACTGCTTTTATTCGTGCAGAATAACATTATAATAAGCAATGATGTCACTGTTCGCCGTGTGGTTGTGGCTCGTTAAAAGAATACTACCACTCCATCTCATCCAATGGATCTCGTAAAAGGCGAGTAAGGAATTAAACTGCACTGTGCACCCAACAGCGCATGGTGGCGAAGGGCTCACCACCTATCACGCCAAGTGCATTATATTGTTTTGGTGAAACGTGGATTGTGGCAGTCATCTGTTTTTGCAGTGAGTGACCAGTTTCCGACTACCCCTTATGGGATACAGTCGTGATCTTATGTATGTATGTATGTATGTCACTGTACTGCTCGTGGAGAAGCAATGGAGAGTAAGATTTTTTGACTCGCACCAAAACGGCGGCGGCGTGGTTCGCTCCCCGTTACGCCTCGTTTCCCGCGGCGGCGAAAAGTTGACTACGTGTCTGGACTCTGCCTACCACTTGTATAGGAAAAAGGCGTGACTGTATGTATGGATGTAAGAACTGATGTGTCATGGTGATCTGCAGAACTATCCCATGAAAAGTTATGTGAGATCGCTACTATAACAGGCGTGGTTTTTTTCTTAAATCGATGGTCCCACACTCGAATTTCTCCTGTATCGTGTGTACTCCCGATTACTGGTGGTAGGAGTTCTATGCAGGAATCCGTCTAGGTAGCACCGCAGAGCGAGTTATTCTGCCGTGAAGCAGTAGTGTGCAAACATTACGATGTTTCGATCTGAAGGGGACTGAGAGCTAGTTTCATAACTGGGCATATGGGATTTAAGAACTGATGTCTCAGAACGGGCACAGCGCGGTGTCACGCAGAATCGTTCTGGGTGATACAGAATTTGTTATGGGCAGACGTTGCACTTATTATCAGTTAAACGTTTTGCTCGTCTTATCTGTCTTATATGTCTTATCTCATAATCTGTTAGGCGCCAGTTTTTGAATAAAGATCTTATTGTGATTTAAAATAGTCAAAGTTCAAAACGTTTCCGCTTGTCACTAGCAGGAATCCATTAACGTGTCTTCAAGACGAGTGCTGATTTCCTGCTACATTCAGTAGATCCTTTCAAATCCTTCCACGACTTCCACTATTAAGTAAAAATGTGTCCTGTACAAGACACAACTAAGTTCAGACTTGTTTGGTCACTCAGTTTCGTTTCTAATAGACCATCGGAAATTCCGTGTATTTAGTTCCACTGATAAGAATTTTGTGATTTTCTAAATGTTGCCCCACACCAAGATTTCTCTGGTATCGTGTGTGGATTTCATAGACACATAGCTCAGGGGCTAGGCGCTCGCTAAATTTTATAGTACCCTGGCTTCAAATTGTTAATAGCCTAATTTTAAGTGCCTTTTTACCACGTGCTCGGCGGTGAAGGAAAACATCGTGAGGAACCTGCATGTCTGAGAAATACAAAATATTTCGAAGACATGTGCAAACATTACTGTTTCTGTCGGAAGGGCACTGATAGCTAGTACATATATGTAGTAGCTAGTATGTATATGACACTTAAGAATTGATATCTCAGGGTGACGAGTGCAGTGTGTGAACAGAAATGTTCTGGATGACACTGCATTTGTTATGGGCAGACTTTGCGTGTACCATCAGGTGAACGTTTTGCTCGTGTCGTCACTTTCTCCTACAAAGGAGAAATCCAGGTGTCGGAAAAAGTTAAGAAAAAAGAAAAAGCGCTATCTGAAGGCAATATAACTCGTGGCGCATACCTCGGAAGTCAGTCGCTGAGGCGCGACATCAATAGAGCCGACGTTTCGCGCCCATTGATGGCGCTCGTCTTAATTCTATGAATTTTGCATAGTTGGCGCTGTTTGCGCTTGTGAACTGCTTTATTAGTTCCGCTGCCATTTTTATATATCACCAATACTAATATTATAAATGCGAAGGGAGCTTTCTCGTCTTTTGGCGTCAACTCGAAAAGTGACTGTGATGTTTTTTTTTTATATCTGTGTATATTTTGAGTTTTGTTGTTTAATATTGATAGTTTATTATGCAGCAAGGGCTCTTGAAAGTGTACAGTCATTGTAAAATTCAATTAAGGACTAGAATTGTTCTTATCGTTTCGTCACCTTCAGTCCATCAGATCTTTACTTAAAGTCAACTTTAATTTTACTGTTGATCGAAATTTTTAATTAATTGTCACTTAATAACAATTCTATTAGGAGAAGCCAGAATTAATTCAAGGAGAAGTAAATTTCTCTGTCCCTCTTTCTGTTTGTTACCTTTTCACGGTTCAACCGTCGATTCGATGTTAACCATGTTCGGCACAGGGACAGCTGACATTCTGGAGATGGATATAGGATAATTTTATTAAAGAAAATCAAAGAACTCTTTCGGTATCTTTAAAATATCTATATTTACGCGGACGTAGTTGCGGGCTTCAGGTACTGATTAATATTTACAGTTCTCTGTGACTCCTCCGTGTGATTTAATCGCATTGCTAAATAAAAGTGGCGGCTCGTTAAAAGAATACTACCACTCCATCTCATCCAATGGATCTCGTAAAAGGCGAGTAAGGAATTAAACTGCACTGTGCACCCAACAGCGCATGGTGGCGGTGGGCTCACCACCTATCACACCAAGTGCATGTTTTGGTGAAACGTGGATTGTGGCAGTCATCTGTTTTTGCAGTGAGCGCCCAGTCTCTGACTACCCCTTACGGGATACAGTCGTGATCTTATGTATGTATGTTAAATAAAATCAATAAATATTTCTTCACCCTTAGCTCGCTGTACACTACACACTTTGCTACATAACAGCTTATGTAGACAAATAATACCGGCTAGTGATTGTGAGTACGAGCTGATATTATGTAAGTAAAATTTATTTACTTTAATTACAATATAGAAATATTATATGATAATATATTAATTACAATAGTAAAAGTCGACAGAAGGAAAATTAAAACCAGAAGATGGGCAGCAGCATCTTTATGGAACATCTGAATAAATAAACTGCGGTTGCCAACCAAGCGTGGCAACTATGGAAAAATCCCCCCAAAATTAGAGCTACAAACTTTTGTGACAGTCTATGGGAGAGGCCTACTAGTGATAGGCTGAAATTATGATGATGAACTGATGATGATGTTCTCCTAGCCGACCACGGCCACGGCGACAACTGCCGACTACTGTCGAGAGCCATCAACTGCGCAGGAGATATTACAGTGCCACAAGTGTACGCGCAAACACAGAGGCAGTCACTCGTCCCAACCTTCCTGCGCCCGATGTAACGCTGATGCGATAAGATCGGAGGTAGGCTAGGATGCAGTGTCAGAAACACGGGGACAATCACAACACAACCAGACCCGAAAACCAACAGTTTATGTTTTAGCACAAATGTTGGCTTCGGCTGGGATTCAAACCGAGGACCCGCGGCTTAGAAGTCATGTACTCTGACCACTAGGCCACGCGGTCGTCATATGATGATGAATTATAAATATGCCAATTGGTTTTCGGAAGAGTAGAAGAGCTGTACCTCTTTCCTACCGAGGTGTCGTAAGAGGCGACTAAGGTATTGTACGGGTAGCCTTTTTTGGTGCAGGATAATACCCTTATACACTCGTACAATGCTGTCACTATACTGCTCATAGGAACGCAATGGGGCAAGATTTTATGTGACTCGTACCAAAATGGCGGCGACGTGGTTCGCTACCTGCGGCGGCAAAAAGTGGTCTACGGGTGTTGTCTCTGCCTATCCTTTACATGGGAAAAAGGCGCGGCTGTATTTTCAGAAATTAAAATTCCCAGAAAGAAAGAATTTCGGGTGACAACCTCGTACCGGCAAACGCGGTAGGGCGACTCCCTACTGGATGGAACGAAGTCCTGCGCGGTTTCTTTTTTTTATTTTTATATATTGCTACAAAAGTTTGTAGCTCTGGTTTTGGAGGAATTATGCCAAAGTTGCCACGCTTGGCAGGTGGGTTGGCAACCGCAATTTATTTATTCTGATGTTCCAGGTAGATGCTGCTGCCCATCTTCTGGTATTAATTTTCCCTCTGTCGACTTTTACGACACCCATGGGATGCGATGGGTACCACCCCATCTCCCTTAAGCCGCTATCATATATCAATGATAAGTTAATAAGAATCAAATGAGATGAGGCCTATGCTCAGCAGTGGGACATTTATATGCTGAAAATTTTTTTTAAGAGGAAAAAGAATCTCGAGTTTCTTCGCTTTTAAAAATTATCATTGACTACCGCGTTGCCTACTGGACCGAGTGTCTAACCTTTAAGCCGCAGGTCTTGAGTTCGAACCCAGCCGGAGCTTAAATTTGAGCAAAAACACAAATAGTTTGTGCATGTAAAATTAATGTTAACAAAACGCACTCACGGTATTAAAGAAATCGTTTACAAAATATCAAATTACTTTTATAGTTTAGGTGGGAAATAAATGATGTTTCCGCAGAGCTATTTCGCGTCGCTGCCAATATTGACGTATAAATCTCATTTACCGACTACAGACATGTCCGCTTTAAATAGGGATATGTAAATACGAATTGACAGACAGACTGAACAACGTACGAGTATACGTTAATACCTGACGGAGCGCGACATGAAGCATTTGTCTGTCGGAAATAGTGTCGGTGTGTGAAGGGCTGTGTACACAGAGGGCGCGAGTTTAATGATCTCTTATAATATCAGATTGTTTTCGTAATAATTTCTTATATTTACGCGAATCATCACCATCATTTCAGACCATCAATAGTCCTCTGTAGAATATTGCCTTCCCCCATAGATTGCAGCAAAAGTTTATGGCTCTATTATTTGTGGATTTTTCCATAGTTTCAGGCGCAGAGAGAGAGAGGTCGAGGGAGAGATAGAGAAAGAGAGAGAGAGAGAGAGACGCAGGCGAGTTGGCAACCACAGTTTATTTATTCAGATGTTCCAGGAAGATGCTACTGCCCATCTCCTGGTTTTCATTTTCCCTCTGTCGACTTTTACGACACTCACGGGATGAGACGGGGCGGTAGATTCTCTTCAGCCGCCACCACGCGGATACGCGAATACTTCAAATTAAATCTTACTTCTCATCTTACCACTATATTAATGCTAAAGTCTCTAAGTTTAAACGCAATTACAGTGACGTAACTATACCGATGAGGCCCGTGGCAAATTCATCGGATGGGGCCGTCTCTCGGAGTAAAGAAGCTACGTAAAGTACGTAGGTATAAACGCTATCATAGAATTATCACTAATTCGTTCGCATTTTTCTTTAGATTTTATAGTAATTTTTGATTTAAAGAGCGTGTTGTATTGAAATAACAATTATAATTTAACTTAAATTTGAAATGTGAATGTTCGATTACTGTTTCTTTTTGTTTAAAAAACTATGACCCACAGTAGGACTTTTTCCTGTATGCTGCGTTTCATAGACATATATTTGACATGGACAACACAACCAGACTCGTAAAGTTTGCACACTACTGCTTCACGGCAGAATAACTGGCCCTTGGGTGGTACCTACCTAGACGGATTCCTGCATAGGAACGTTTCAATTGGCGAGCGCGCCAACAAAGTACCTATTTCGTGTGACTGTAGGTTTTGGAGCGCGAAGTCGATAAGCGACCTTACACTTTTTGCTTCTTTTTGCGCTCACCATTATGTGAACGAGTTGCTAGCCTCGTGATATATACAAAATATTGTAATCTTTTTATTAAAATACTGCGCTTCGCGATACAGCTTGGCGACATAGTAAGCTCGCTGGTCACCTGGGTTTAAATTTTTAAATAAGTTTTTTTTTATTGTACTCGTATAAAGTGACGAAACAAGCAAAACGTCCTCGTCGTTACGTCGTGGTAAGTACAACCTTCGCCCACAACAAATGCTATGTCACCCAGAATATTTCTGTATGACACCACACTGCGCCCGTCACCCTGAGACATCAGTTCTTAAGTCTCAAGTGCCCAGTAAGTAAATTACCTCTCAGTCCCGTTCAGATCGAAACACCGTAATCTTTGCTCACTACTGCTTCACGGCAGAATAACTGGCCCTGGGGTGGTACCTACCTAGACGGATTCCTATAACCAGTAAACCAGTATTTAAATTACTAAACATACTCATGCAATAACATTACGCAGTTAACAATTCACGGAATAGCTTTCCAAATGGGAATATGAAAAACATTAACTTACCTATTCTGAACCGCTAAGTGCCTATACATCAGTTCTCCATCGAGTGTTGATGCAAACTGTCTCTATAAATGTACCTGCTTTGCATAATTTCATTTTCGTAACAGACAGTGCGACAAAACTGGAGTTTATTTATACTACCTGATTCCCGCGATCCGTATGGATATAGGTTTTTTAAATAGCCCGTGTGAACTATTTGATTTTCCGGGATAATAAGTGTCCTACGTCCGTCTCCAGGATGAAAGCCGGGATGTGCCAAAATGCGTCAAGATCGTTTCAGCGGTTGAACCGTGAAAAGGTAACAAACGGACAGAGGGACAGAGAGAGTTACTTTATGAAATCAGTATGGATATACAGTATGTAACAAAAACACTATTGTTCCTTTGAGCTGCGATGTAAATATCGATATTCAAACATGAGAAATTCACATGCACAGCACAAGCAGTCCCGACAAGAAACAATTTGTTTTTTTGCACAAATCGTTGGCTCCGGTTGGGAATCGAACCCAGGACCGCAGAAGTCAGGTACGCTAACCATTACGCCACAATGCGCCCGTCCCACTGAACCATTAGTTCTTAAGACTCATATGCCCAGTAATTCAACTAGCTCTCAGTGCCGTTCGTAGCGAACCACAGTAATGTTTGCACACTACTGATTCATAGAATAACTGGCCCTTTGATGGTACCAACCTAGAAAGGTAATTCCTGGATAAGTTGCCTACCACCAGTAGAGGTGCTATTCCATAAAAAACCTTATAACAATAAATCTGTTCCATTTACATTAAAAAAAAAGTTTCAATCTATAAATGTCCCACTGCTGAGCACAGGCCTCCTCTCATTACTGAGAGGGTTTTGGAGCCGGGAAGAATCTATCACGCTAATCCGATGCGGGTTGGCGGGCCTCACATGTCTTCGAAATATTTTTTTTTTATTTCTCAGTCATGCAGGTATCGCGATGTTTTACTTCATCGCCGAGCACGTGGTAAAAAGGCACTTAAAATTGTAATTAACAAATTTCAGTGGTGCCGGTACCGGGAATCGAACCCAGGTCACTACAGCGCCTAGCCCCTGAGCTACCCTGTCCGATGTCCGTCAGCTCGTAATTATTAAGTACAATAATTGCCTACGAAAATTTGCCTCCAACTCGTCCCGTGGGTGTCGTGAGACACTAATGGGGGAAATATTTTAAAAATCTTATGAAATGAAATTAAAAATCTCTTTATTTTTCGGCATAAATATAAATTTTGCTTTTCAAACGTCATTTTACTTTACAATCTTATTATCATTCTCCGTAACGAGTTTCCTCTGACGGAGAAGAAACAGGCGAAAGAAAATCCGCAGATATCTTTTTTGTATTCGTTTTTATTGGTCTTAAAACATTATATATACATTTACAAAGATTGCAGTGCTTCAAACTTATCTGACCCGGTGGCCAAAACTGGAACTACGTGTCGCCATTTTGATTCTGACGATGAAATGACCGAGCGAGTTCGACTACAGGCTCTTGGCCTATAAATAACTCAGATGATTATCTACATGATCATAAGTATAACATTTTTACTGGTGGTAGGGTCCGCAGTGTGAAATTAGATTTAGAAAAGCATGCTCTCTAAATAGGGTTTTTGCGGATTTAAGTTATTATCATTAGTTATTTAAGTTATAGAATAGAATAGAATAGAATAGAATAGAGTAGAATAAATTTTTATTCAATATAGACTATTTACATAATACTTATTGAAAGACATTTTTTTTCTTTTTTTAAACTACACTGGTTCGCAAAATGCCTCTGTCCTGGGAAGAACCAGTAAGAAACCCAGCGGGCTTTTTTTTAAGTCTTTTTTAAAATAATAACAGCAGTATTATAAAGATGTAGAAATGACTTGGCGGTGATCACCTCATTCCCAGGGGTTATCATCATCTAAGTATTCTTTAATATTATAATAACCCTTTTTATGAAGTCTTTGTTTAATATAAAATTTAAACTTTTTGATTGAAAGACTTTTAGCACTTGCTGGGATTTTGTTGTAAAAACGTATACATTGCCCCATAAAAGAGTTACTGACTCTGTGAAGTCGGGTAACTGGCATAATTAATTTGTGCTCGTTCCTGGTATTCACATTATGAACATCACTTTTTTTAGTGAACTGGTTTATGTTCTTGTGTACATAGAAAACGTTTTCAAATATATATTGAGAGGCCAAGGTTAAGATATTAATTTCTTTAAATTTATCCCTAAGAGACACTTTAGAGCCAAGATTATAAATAGCCCTTACGGCCCTCTTTTGCAAAACAAAAATCACTTCTACATCAGTTGCATTTCGTCATAGCAAAATACTCGTACCATTAGACATTATGCTATGAAAATAACTAAAATAAACCAATCTAGCAGTTTCAAAGTCTTTCAGTTAGTCAAATTCCTAATTTTTTTTACAGCATAAGCTGCAGAGCTAAGTCTACTTGCTAGTTTAGATATATGGGGGCTCCATTGAAGTTTTGCGTCAAGTGTTATTCCAAGAAAGACAGCAGTATCCACGAGGCTCAACTCTTCCCCATTCACAAGCACATTTACATCTAATTGTTTAACATTTGGCGTTGTGAATTTAATACATTTTGTTTTATTGCCGTTTAAAAGCAAATTATTAACGTTAAACCAATGTACTAATTTTGAAATAGCATTATTCACCTCGTCATATAATAAAAGTTGACGTTTTATCTTAAAAATCAAAGATGTATCATCAGCAAATAACACTATATCATGGTTGTCCCCTACTAGGTAAGGTAAGTCAGTATAAAATAACCATTATCATCGGTTTCACTCGAATGATATCACGCCTTGAATGTCTGCCGCAAATAGTGTTTGATGAAATTATTGTCCCTACCAGTGATACCGTGAAGAACTTTGGAATCCATATGTACAAAAATCTTTCTTGGATACGTCACATTCAAGAAATTAGTCGAGAAATGTATGCTTCTGCGGCCTCTTTACGAAGATTGCGTAACTTCCTTCCCATAGCCACCAAGGAGCCTTCCGGATTTTCGACTATGCTGACGTCAGCTATTTTGACCATAGAGCGTATCCAGAATTTTTGTATAAGGTTTATATTTATTTGGCTTACGTAAATTTGACTATGTTTCTCTTTTTCGAACTAAGCTCAAGTGGTTACCAATTCGCCTTCATCGGAACATACTTCATCTACTATATAGTGTTCTCTTCAATCCTCTCTACCATTCTTACCTCAAAAACGTTTTCACTTCCTTCAAGAATCCTATTCGCGGAATTTAAGATCAGCAGAGAGTTTGAAGTTGAAGATGCCGCTTCAGAGTAGCAAATTTATGGACGCGTCATTTAATGCACAGGCTGTCCGCCTATGGAACGCGCTGCCTTTGACAGTGAAACGTGCACCAGTCTTCCAGTCTTTAAGAATATAGTTTAGTAAGAATTTAGTTTTCGCACTAGCATCTATTCAATTCTTATTTATATTATTTAATATTGTTTATATAAATCATAAATATATATTATATATATGTATATGATATGTATTTATGTATATGACAATGTGAATAATGCTATTTCAAACATTGTACGTTGGTTTAACGTCAATAATTTGCTTTTAAACAGCAATAAAACAAAATGTATAAAATTAACAACACCAAACGTTGAGCAACTTGAAAAGATGACCCCTGTCCACTGTCTTTCTTGGAATAACTCTTGACGCAAAGCTTCAGTGGCGCCCCCATATCTAAACAAATAGACTTAGTTCTGCTGCTTATGCTGTAAGAAAAATACGAAGCCTAACTAATATTCAAACAGCAAGAATAGTTTATTTTAGTTATTTCCACAAAATAGTGTCGTATGGCGTTTTGCTGTGAGGAAATGCGACCGATGTAGAAACAATTTTTGGAGGGCTATAAAGCTATTTACGAGTATAACCTTTGTTCTCGAGTATTCCTTAGAAATAAATTTAGGGAGGGAAAATAAAAACCAGGAGATAGGCAGCAGCATCTTACTGGAACATCTCAATAAATAAACTACGATTGCCAACCCGCCTTCCAAGAGTGGTAACTATGGCAAAGTCCTCCCAAAATGAGAGCTACAAACTGTGACAATCGTTGGGGGAGGCCAATGTTCAGCAGTGGACTAGATAGGCTGAAATGATGATGATGATGATGAAAAAAAGTGATGTACATAATGTAAATACCAGGGACAAACACAAGCTTGTAACGCCGCTTACTCGACTCAGCAGAGTTAGTAACCCTATTATCGGGCAACGTGTCCGTTCTCACAACCAAATCCCAGAAAGTACAGTCTACCCATAGGTTCAAAAAGTTTATTTAACAAAGACTATAAAAAAGGTTATTATAATATAAAATAATATATGGACAATAATAACCCCTATGAATGAGGTCATCGCTACCAGGTTTCTAAAAATTAATAACTAATGTACTATTTATTTTATAACATTATTTCGATTATAAAAAAAATTGAAAATATGACTAAAAACAATATACCTGGGAGTTTCTTTCGCCTGTTTCTTCTTCGTACAGAGGAAGATCGGAAGAGGAAAGAAGATAGGAAGAGTTAGATCTCATTAACAAACTGTGGTCGTTTGTAAGAAAAACGAAATTTGTATTTCTTATTTCAGAAAATAAATATACTCGTATTTCATTTCAGCGGTGTTGGCATGCCGCTGCTTGACGCCGGAATAACTGGCACTGGCAGTACCACTTCCTAGGGTGATTTCTACACAGGATTCCTTCCACCATTAAAATATTAATTATCTATGAGAATAATACAAAATAGAATTATTTTTATTCAGAGGTATCATCGTATTCATCATCATTTCAGCATGTCACCAATCAGCGAACATAGCCACTATCTAGTGGGGAGTCACCCTACCGCGTTTGCCGATACCAGGTAGTCACTCGAGGACATTTCTTCCAACGAATTTTCAACTATCATCATCATCATTTCAGCTTTTGATAATCCACTGTTGAACAAAGGCCTACTCCATAGATGGCTGCAAAATATGGTCCCGAGCCACCACCGACCCTCCGCAAAACCGTGCAGGTCGTCGCTCCATTTTCATCTATAATTCATAGAAATAACAGTTATATTTATTACCGAAAATCATTAGGTACTCACTATCACTAGTCGGCGTTATTTTTCTACATAAATTGTTATGTATCATAGTGTTTAATGGGTGTATGTGGTAGTGTATAGGTGAGCTAGCGGTGAAAAACTCTTTTATTTTATTTAATAATGCGATTAAACCACACAGAAGTGTCACAGCGAACTTGAAAATTTAATCATAAAAATCAGGAAACGTAGAAAGCAGTTTGCAAATGGAAAGAGCGTCATCTATGCAAAATTAACAGAACTAACACGAGCGGTATCAATGGCCGCGAAATGCCGACTCGATTATATTTTCGGTGATGTAATTGCTGTTAGCCATCTCGGCTTTTACAGCTTCATCGGATACTGTGCTCGCGGACCAGGGGCCCGCGTGCCAGGTTTGGTTTGACCCAAACAGAAATAAATAAATAAAAACTCCTACAAAAACCTCGAAGTTCGGACTGTGTCGCGTTCGCTGCGTGCTTTCGCGATTTCGAAAATCTTAAATATTTTAAGTCGTCTAATGACCGTCCGAGGGAGGCTGCGCGCGTCCATTCGGACTGTCGACTTGTGGCGGGTGAATCGTATGTACGCGGTGTGATTATTGACTATTGCGCGCCGCTCTCTTTGGCGGTCGCGCGTCGAGGTGCGTGTTATGCCGACTCGAATGATGTCGCGGCTCAGCCATCGACTTCCGCGGCATATGCCACGAGTTAGATCTCAGCACGAGTATAATATTTGAATGCCTTCAGATAGCGTTTTATAGAAAGAAAGAAAGAAAGAAAAAAAACATTTATTAGCACAGCACAACTAGGCAACGCACTCATACACAATAGAAACACGTACTATTTAAAGAAAATACAATCATAAAAAACAATCGAAAAATAAGCACAAGAAATAAAAAAAAATAAAAAATAAAGTAAAGTTTCAGCCTATAAATGTCCCACTGCTGAGCACAGGCCTCCTCTCATTCCTGAGAGGGTTTTGGAGCTACGAAGAATCCGCCACGCTGCTCCAATGCGACTTGGCGGACTTCACATGTCCTCGAAATATTTCTATTCCTCGGACATGCAGGTTTCCTCACGATGTTTTCCTCCACCAGCTAAGCACGTGGTAAATCAGCACTTAATATTGTAGAACAATATTAGAGGTGCTGGCACCGGGGATCGAACCCAAGTTACTCGCTTACTATGAAATTAAAGGCGAGCACCAGGCCCCTGAGCTACTACGGCATCCTGAGCTACCACGGCATAGCTACCACGGAAAAAAAAAGAAAACAGTAAAAAAAAGAATATAATACAAACGCAGAAATATGCAATGTGCGTGTCTCACGGCTGCACCAATAGGTCTCCAGATCAGCTTAATGTCAGATTGTAAAGTGCACCACGGATGTCAAATTCAGCTATAGCAATGTGGTTAACTAAATTATTTTTTTTCTTAACTTTTTCCGACACCTGGATTTCTCCTTTAAAGGAGAAAGTGACGGGACGAGCAAAACGTTCACCTGATGGTAAGTGCAACGTCTGCCCATAACAAATGATGTGTCACCCAGAAAATGCGCAGTGTATGGCAAAGTTTTTGTTTTTTTATGATCAAGTCCCGAACCTGGAGTCGAAAGGCTGCCTATTTTTTTTAAATGAACTACTTTTTTTTCAATATATTTTTAGTTTCGTAAAAAATATATATTGATGTGTCACACTGCGCTCGTCTCCTTATAATATCACTTTTGAAGTCTCATACTACACTAGCTATCAGTAGCGTTTATTACAGTAATGTTTTCACACTACTGCTTCACGGCAAAATAACTGGCACTGCTTAATTTCATTTTGAGGAGGTATTTAATCTGCTTAAATTTCGTATAACCTTATGTGATACATCCGTTTGGTGGCGGCTTACGAGAATCTACTACCAAATCTCATCCCGCAAGTGTCGTAAAAGTCGACATAGGGCAATTAAAAACCAGGAGATGGGCAGTAGCATCTTCCTAGAACATCTGAATAAATAAACTGCGTTTGCCAACCAGCCTGTCTAGCGTGGAAAAATCCCCCAAAAATTAAAGGTTTTTTTAATGTATAAAGTGACGAAACGGGCAAAACGTTCACCGGATGATAAGTGCAACGTCCGCCCACAACAAATGCCGTGTCACCCAGAACATTTCTGAGTGACAACACACTGCGCCCGTCACCCAGAGACATACATACATACATACATAAATACATAAGATCACGACTGTATCCCATAAGGGATAGTCAGAGACTGGGCACTCATTGCAAAAACAGATGACTGCCACAATCCACGTTTCACCAAAACAATATAATGCACTTGATGTGATAGGTGGTGAGCCCATCGCCACCATGCGCTGTTGAGTGCACAGTGCAGTTTAATTCCTTACTCGCCTTTTACGAGATCCATTGGATGAGATGGAGTGGTAGTATTCTTTTAACGAGCCGCCACCACACGGCCCTCAGGGCCCCAGGACATCAGTTCTTAGTCTCAAATGCACAAACCGAACCGAAACACTGTAATGCTTGCTCACTACTGCTTTATGGCAGAATAACTGGCCCTGGGGTGGTACCTAACTAGACGGATTCCTTTATAGGAATCCTACCACCAGTAGAATCTATGGGGAGGCCTGTGTTCAAAAGTGGACTATACATTATAATATAATAACGATGATGATTATGTGTTAGAAAGCTTCTGATATAAAATCACGTTCAAGTAACAAACACTATTTTACTCGAACATATTATATTTCACGACGAAACATTAAATGGAACAGGGTGTATATCTCAATATGGTCTAGATTCTACATAATGGATCTGCTGCGTTGCGGTGACGTCGTTTCATCTACTGATAGGTTTCTACAGTTGGATATAAATTCAATTTAAAGAGAAAATACACATTCATTTAAAAGGTTTAAAATAATTTTGTAGAGTTAAGTGTTTACAGACATAACATAGGTTGTGGGATTCCTTTGCAGAAATCTGTCTAGGTAGTGTGACAACATATTATTAATTGTTAATTGTTGTTCAACATATTTAAATAAAATAATTTAATTATACATAAGGTTGTCTAAAACTATTTTTAAAATTATTTAATAAAAAAATGAAGGTCGAATATAAAGATAAAATTATAATATTTTACTTTTTCGACGTAACTGTGCATTGTGTAACGAAAATTGCACTTAAAATTGTTCAAAATTATTAAAAAATCGATTAATGTATTCGAAATAAGCCAATTTTCAATAGCACAGTGCAAATCTATTATTAATCATCAACATAGACAATTTTTAATATCAACGAAAATAGTATTTCCTACATAAGTGAGACGTGATCGTGTATTGCATTAATTTTATTACTACAAGAAATCAAAAAGTATCGCTCCAAAGATTGATAAATTTCTGTAGAATATATCAACGGGTAGAATTCACATACAATGTTTTACTGGTGGTCTATGTGGGAAGCACACATTACGTTACGTTACTTATTCCGTGCCAAGAACAAAGTCCGCGCTAAAAGCAGACTTGAACCGATGTCTCTCTCGTTCGACCATGTCCGATCCCACCGCTTATCAGCCTATTAGCCTCCTCGAGGTCTTAGGAAAAATCTGTAGGCCATTACCTCGCCCGCTTAAAAGACTTCATGCATTCTAAAGCTTCCACGAGCAGGGCCAAACACTCATGTACCCAGCAAGTGCACCGCATCACGGAACCTGTACAATCCCATTTCCTTCACAGGCACCATACCGGGCCACTCTTCTTCAACGTGGCGAAAACTTTCGACAAGTTCTGGATATCTATACTATATACTATATCTATATATATAGGAATCCTACCACCATCTGATTGCGTTACACCACCCAACGACTCGCGGAAAAAGGAGACCGAGAACGTCCTCGAGGATCACTAGGGTTCAAGCACTCTACTCAACGTTACTCAGATGACAAACACTATTCTTCTCAGGCCGGTTTTCCCCCATCATGATCGTAAATATGAGCGTTGCTGGAGTTTCTTGCACTATACCTTTTCCAGCGAAAACGGTGGTAAACTTAAATTTCGATAATAATGTATGAAGTAACTGACCGAGCCGAGGCCGGTCCCCTTGGGCACCCTCGAGTTAGTTACATTCGCGCGCAGGATGACGGTTCATACCGAGGTCACCTCTCGAAGTTCCTTGCGCTGGTCATACACAAATAAAGGTTCCGGCTAAGCGCCCTCAGCGCTCGGCTACCGTGTCTATCTGGTGTCTATCTGGTGAAGCTGTAAAGTCACTGACACTGCCTATGGTCACTGACGATGGTTCGGGCTAACCGTGACCATCAGTCATAAAAAAAACTGATACTACCGTATGTCTTATTATACACATTTATTTATTTATTTATACATTTATTATTATATCATCTTAGTGCCGGTGGAAAGCGAGTCTGTTGTAGTAAGACGACTTGCTCTTGATACTTAAAGATCCTAAAAAAAAACGCAGACAAACAAATCTCGCTTAAATTTATTGATTCCTCTGTCCCCGGAGACAACATTGTCTAATTCTAAGACCTTCATTATTCTCGAATGATCGGAAAGATTCGACGTTGACGAGTCACTTTGAATTGTTATACAAAAGCCCCTCGTTCAATTGATTAAGACAGAGAAGTCTGTTTACTTTATCAATATTTTTAAGCGTATTATTTCCTTATCAAAAAAGAAAGTATGTGGCAAGGATTTCTGTTCGCGTGGGTGCGTGTTACAGAAATAATATAACCATGTATAAACACCGACGTTCAAACAACTATCTGTAGGACATACATGTTTGTCCCGTGCCGGAATCGAACCCCCGAACTATTGCGAATTACTTAGTCACTACGTCGTCTCGTCGACCGTGCCGCCGAATAAGAAAAAACCGGTCAAGTGCGGCCACGCGCAGTGTAAGGTTCCGTAGTAGCAACTCACAATCATCATCAAAATCGTCTCGACGAGCAAAACGTTCACCTGATGGTAATTGCGGCGTTTGCCCATAACAGATGCTGTGTTTCTCAGAATATTTCTTCGGCTCCTATGCAAGAATCCGTCTATGTAGTTACCACCCCAGAGCCAGATATTCTGCCGTGAAGAAGTAGTGTGCAAACATTGATGCCTTTCGGTTTAAAGGGCACTGAGAGCTAGCGTAATCACTGGGCATATGAGACTTAAGAAATGATGTCTCAGGATGACGGGCGCATTGTGGTGTCACACTGTTCTGGGTGACACAGCATTTGTTATGGGCAGACGTTGCACTTAATATCAGTTGAACGTTTAGCTCGTTCCGTCACTTTTATTAAATAAAAAAAAAACACTAGGCAATACACACCACTGAAGTCGAGAACACGACACGTGTTTCACCTCAAAACGAGGCATTGTCAATTGATATTGACTCTACGAGCGGCTGACTGTCGTAGAGTCAAAAGCTAGGTAATATACCTACACCATTTTAAATTTTGCATGCGGATCTTTGCAAATTAACTTTCTTTCCTTTATTCGTTATATATGATGATGTTCTCCTAGCCGATTTCGACCACGGCGACAACTGCCGTCTACTGTCGAGAGCCATCAACTGCGCAGGAGATATTATAGTGCCACAAGTGTACGCACAAACACAGAGGCACTCACTCGTCCCAACCTACACGCGCCCGATGTAACGCTGATGCGATAAGATCGGAGGTAGGCATGTCAGATGCAGTGTCAGAAACACGGGGACAATGCCAACACTACCAGACCCGAAAATCAACAATTTCTGTTTTAGCACAAATGTTGGCTCCGGCTGGGATTCGAACCCAGGACCCGCGGTTTAGAAGTCAGGTACTCTGACCACTAGGCCACGCGGTCGACAATAACGTTATCTATACTTCTGTATCCAAAAACAAATATTAAGTTGGCAGCAACCATTTAGCTGGCAGAGTGGGGGGGGGGGGGGGGGCACTTGACTCTAACAAGAAATACTTAAATATAATAACTTTTAAGGTTTTCGCCATCGAGGATCCGTTTCAATCTCTATGAGATAGTCGAGAAAAAAAAATCGTCCCCACTTTACCAGTTTGTCGGCGTGACTAATATTAATATTCGTGAAAAATTACAGCTCCGTAGCACTAAGAGTCACTTAGTTAAGCCGTGGACGGACGGACAGACAGACACGGTGATACTATAAGGGTTCCTTAACTAAAAGTAGTTACATCCTGTAAACGTCCCACTGCTGAGCACAGGCCTCCTCTCATTTCTGGGAGGGTTTTGGAGCTAGGAAGAATCCGCCACGCTGCTCCAATGCGGCTTCGAAATATTTTTATTTCTCAGGCATGCAAGATTTCCTCACGATGTTTTCCTTCACCGCCGAGCACGAGGTAAATCAGCACTTTAAATTGCAATTAACAATATTAGTGGTGCCGGCACCGGGAATCGAATACAGGTCACTCGCGTACTATGAAATTTAAAGCGAGCGCCTAGCCCCTGAGCTACCACTTCCTTGTTGAATGACTACTGTCAATCGAAATTTGTGTGTGTTTGTTTGCGTGTGTGAGCGTGTGTGTGAGTACCATGGTCCAAGCAACATTTGAAGCCAATGGTGGACTCAGGCCTCACAAATAAACGAAATATGAATTTTGTTTAAAACTTTTAATAAAAAAGATTTTAAGAATAAGTATCTTAAGTAATTTTTTTTTATTGGATAGAGTGACGAAACGAGCAAAACGTTCACCTGATGTAAAGTGCAACGTTTACCCATAACAAATGCTATGTCACCCAGAACACTTCTGTGTTTAACAACTGGAGGTATGAGACTTAAGAAGTCATGTCTCAGGGTGAAGTGCGCAGTGGTGTCACACAGAAATGTTCTGGGTGACACAGCGTTTGTTATGGGCACACGTTGCACTTACCATCAGGTGAATGTTTTGCTCGTTTCGTCACTTTATCAAATTAAAAAAAGTGTTCCGGCCATCTGAGATAACTGGCAGTCTATGACGGGTCACTCCGTGCTCATTTGCAGAAAGAGGCGCTCCTGGGTACCGCCGCAAGGTACGTAAGTATTGAATTCAAATCCTTACTCTCTAAACTTCCGCCTTTTTGTCTCCCGTGCCGAGGGCTTCCGTCTTGTTGGGTTTTATTTATATATTATCATATATTATTGTATCACATTATATCTTATTTTTATTTAAAACTGTCACATACCTCTTATAATAATAATACTCGTATTATTGATTTCCTTCAATATACAGAACAATAATTTTTGACGACCGCGTGGCCTAGTGGTTCCTTTTCTGAATTCTACGTCGCGAGTCCTGGGTTCGAATCCCAGCCGGAGGCAACATTTGTGCAAAATGGGTTTGGTTGTGTTGTGCAGGTGAAATTAATGTCTGTAAGACGCACCCACGGTACAGGAGAAATTCTACTGTGGGTATTCGTTTTTACGAGTATTTTGTTTCAGATTAATAAAAAAAATTACGGACGGGGAGATTCTGTATTGGAACAGTTATCATATAGTATCTCCGTGTGGTGTCGGCTTAAGAAAATATACCACGCCATATTTTCCCGTGGGTGTCCAGACCAGCAGCATCTTCCTTGAACATCAGAATAAAAACTGCGGTTGCCAACCCATCTGCAAGCGTGGCAACTATGGCAAAATCCCCAAAATGAGAGCTAACTTTCGTAGCAATCTATGGAGGAGGTCTATGTTCGGCAGCGGGCCAGTGATAGGCTGAAATGATAATGATATTTAAATGAAACTAATTTTACGGATTTTATCGCGTTTAATTTTATTATTTATAACCCGACGTTTCGGGTGCTTTACAGCACCCATGGTCACGGGGGTACTGAGGTGACAGATGTCCCGATGTCATAGTTAACACGGAGTACCTTCAGCTTTTAATTATTATTCTTGGTCCGATCTACGCGGAAAGAGCTCACTTTGTCTTGAAGATTCAAGACACCGTGAGCTCTGTGTGACACCACAATGTAATGCTTGCACACTACTGCTTCACGGCAGAATAACTGGCCCTGGGGTGGTACCTACCTAGACGGATTCCTGCATAGGAATCCTACCACCAGTCATATAGTGCAGATTTTCAGCACAGCCCATGTTCAAGCAGTACGATCCTCTAGTTACCTACTTTTAATATGATAATAGTACGCTGTCTCCAGCGGTCGATCGATAAGCATACTGTATTACGAGGGAGACATTTGTTACGTTGCATAGCTTGAATTTTAGATGAGCGTCGGTGCGGACTAACAATGAAAAATTTTACACATTTTTCTCACATTTCTGCATCATTTGGCGGAATATACTGATTTTTATTATGTGTATGATTCATCACTGGTGGTAGGATTCATATGCAGGAATCCGTCTAGGCAGGTACCACTCCAGGGCCAGTTATTCTGCCGTGAAGCAGTAGTGTGCAAGCATTGCTGTGTTTCGGTTTGAAGGGCACTGTGAGCTAGCGTAGTCACTGGGCATTTGAGACTTAAGAACTGATGTCTCAGGGTGACGGGCGCAGTGTAGTGTCACACAGAAATATTCTGGGTGACACAGCATTTGTTGTGGGCAAAGGTTGCAGTTACTATCAGGTGAAAGTTTTGCTCGTTTCGACACTTCATACAATAAAAAAAAATCATCATCAGTCTACTGCTGAACATAGGCCTCTCCAATAGATGGCCACAAAAGTTTGCAGCTTTCATTTTGGCGGGATTTTGCGATAATTACCACGCTTGGCAGGCGGGTGTGCAACCGCAGTTTATTATGTTTGTTCCAGGAAGATGTAGCTGCCCAACGTCTGGTTGTAATTATATATCTGTCGACTTTTACGACACCCACGGGATGAGATGGGGTGGTAGAATATCTTAAGCCGCCACACGTCGAAAATGTGAACAAAAATGAAAAGTAATATTATCTAATAATAAAATAGCTAATGGGGGACTATTGGTATATTTTTTTTTTTTTTAAAGAACAAACACAATATTTCGACATTAAAAAGTGAACTATAAAGAACGAAACCATTTATCGTTAAAACCGCATTTACAGCTGAATGTCCATGACAAGGTCTGCCTCTCCCACTACCACCAGAACAATATACCAATCACGAACCCTGCAAACAATTGATTGTCAGTGACAGTGTTGACGCAGGCGCATCCTACACATCATAACGTACCTACTCGTATAGCGGTAGAGGTCTATTCTAAAATTTGTTCCATTGTTATCGTTATCGATGCTATGCTCGTTATATATTTATGTTATATTAGCTGATACCCTCGACTAAGTCCGCGTTATAGAGTTTTTTTAAATATCCCATGGGAACTGTTTGATTTTTCGGGATAAAAAGTATCCTATGTCCGTCTTCAGGATGTAAGCTGTCTCTGTGTCCATTTTAGTCAAGATCGGTTTAAGGGTTGAGCCGTGAAAAGGTCACAAATAGACAGAAGGACAGAGAGAGTTACTTTCGCATTTATAATATAATTATGGATTATGGATTGTATCAGTTCGTTTCGGTAAGAAAATAAATACTAATCAATGTCCAATCTTGAAAGGCGGCTTAAAGTTACAGCCAATATGTGTCTCACTGCTAAGCACAGTCCTCTTTTCATTTTTGATAGTTTTTGGAGCTGGACCCCAATTCTACTAAACCAATCGTTTCAAGTTGACAATTACATCATCGCAGAATGACAGATTAGGTATTCTACTGACACATCGTTTTTCAATGATCGCCATTGCTAAGACAATGTCGACCACTGTGAAAAGATTCTGAAACCATAGTTACATTATTCTCTTATTTATATAATGTTCTAAAAATAATATGAACGTCATGGCATTTATAATATTAAATTTTAATGGCTAAACTGCTCAAGCAATGCAGTTAAACGATGCCATTATCACGTCATTGTCATGCCATTAAAAATTTAGCAGCATAGTAAAATTGAAGTAGAATGATAATCGTATGGCATCGTAATCGTTTTTCTTATAAAATAGCAGAATCGAGTTCTATAAAATGAGCCTGGCCCCCTGAGCTACAATGGTTGCTATAGAGGCTGGTGGCCCAAAATGTGGCTTAAAAAATATTTGAAATAAATGGAGTGATTGGTGCCGTAAGTTTGACTGACATGCTTACGTGGATGAATGAATTAAAACTTTTTAAATGCTGGAGGTTTCAGATAAATTTTTATATTTTTTTTTTGTAGAAGTGGGGACAAACAAGCATCGGTCCGGAAAAACTGCTGGCGGCAGCAAGTTCCACAAAGTGGTTGTGCGTGGAAGAAAATTCATCGAAAAGCGCACAGTGGTGGAATAAAAAATAAAAATATATTTATTAAATTTTATGAAAAAAAAAGAAATTATAAAAATGAAATGAATGCTAACCATCAAGGTGATGTGGATGGAATTTGGTGCTTTACCGAGATGAATATGATAGTATAATATTTATAATGTGGTAAATGTGGTAGCGGCTTAAGAGAATCTACCACCCCATCTCATCCCGTGGGTGTCGTAAAAGCCGTCAGAGGGTAAATTAAAACCAGGAGATGGGCAGCAGCATCTTCCTAAAACATCTAAACAAAAAAAAAACTGCGGTTGCCAACCCGCCTGCCAAGCGTGGCAACTATGGCAAAATCCCCCCAAATTGAGAGCTACAAACTTGTATGGCAATATATGGGGGAGGCCTATGTTCAGCAGTGGATAAGTGATAGGCTGAAACGACGATATTTATAACAATCTATAGATCAAGCATGGAAACTCAAATATTTAAAAAAAAAGTTGCTTTCCCTTCTGTTATTTTTCTTATCATGGAGTTGGGATGGTCGTAAGTAATCCATTTTAATTACTCGCAAGACAATTTATTCAGCGTTAAAATCAGAGCTGCGAGGGAGAAATGTATTAGCTTAATTAAACGAATCCTCAGTGGTTCAGAGACGAACTTTTTGAAAGGAGGAAATATCTGCATTCGGATTTACAAACAAATACATTAAAAGATGTCGATTAGATTGCATTGACTTGTGCGAATAATGGAAAGGCTACTTAAGCGATTTTAAGCTACTGATTTAAATTGAAAAGAAAAGAAAGTGTCTCAGAACTTTATTAAATTCGAGAAAACTATGTTTCCCTACTCAAAAAGGCATTATAGTGTTATGGACTCTTTTACAAACGGTCGTCAAATGACTCGTTTTTTTTAAAATAATCTCGTAACAAATATTTAACAAATAGTTTTTTTTATTGGAGAAAAAAAAGAGACGCCCAAAGCAATGCTTTGTCACCCATAATTTTTCTGTGTCGCACCACACTGCGCTCGTTCCCCCGAGATGTCAGTTTTTATCTCATATGCCCAGTAATTACACTAGCTCTCAGTTCCCTCCAAAATTAAACAAAGCAATGTTTGCACACTATTGCTTCACGGCAGAAAAACTGGCCCTACGGTAGTACGTACCTAGATGGATTCCTGCATAGGAATCCCACCACCAGGAGCCATTATGACTCTCTGGCATATACTTTGAGAGTCATAATTATGATTATGAGTTACTGATAATCAAATGTTTGTCCTAAATTTTTTTTTGGACTTTGTGGAGGCCAAGTTTAAAAGCTAAGTGGTTCGCAGAAGCCAATTACCCCTTCACCGGTTTGTGTAATTACCCAATGATTACACTATCTTTATACACAAACATTAAATATACATACAGTCACGCTTTTTTTCTATATAACGGATAGGCAGAGACCACAACCGTAACCCAATTATCGCCCGTGCGTTAAACGAGACGTAACGTGTGGCGAAATACGTCGCCGCCAGTTTCGTACGAATCAATAAATTCTTACTCTCCATTGCCTTTCTACGAGCAGTATCGTGATAGCATTGCATATTCTGGTATTATTCTGCACGAAATTCTGTACAATACCTTAGTCACCCTTTACAATTCAGTGGGTTTTATTGTACTCTGCCGGACACCTATCGGCTAAATTAAAAAAAAAAAAAATTTAATTTTTAAAATTTTATTGTGTTTATATTTAACTATTTCTATTTCGACGTTTCGAACGCTTTATATTAGCCATGGTCACGGGAGGACTGAGATGTTCGACGTTCTGATGTCATTAATAATTCAGAGTACTTTCAGCTTTTAATTATTATTTTTGGTCCAACCTACGCAGAATGAGCTTACTGTGTTTTGATGTTTCGTAATGGTATGCTTGGTTGTTAGAAAATTTTATTGATAATAGGTGCCCAAGCCGGTGGTAGTAACCAACCATCTTCTCTATTAGAATTAGGATCCTTGTTAAGAATCGGTGTTGTTTTTCAAGGATTTGTGGTCATCGAATCTGAAGTAATGTTTGGGATGATCCAGAACATGGTCTCAGACTGCAGATTTCTTACAGCGTCGATGCTTATGATTCTTAAGACCTCAGATATATTTTCCTTTACCCTGTTTTTTCATTTAATATTTTAGGTCCTAGACCATTCCTACCTAGACGGATTCCTTTGCAGGAATTCGTATTGGTAGGTACCAACCCAGGCCAGTTATTCTGCCGTGAAGTAGTATTGTGCACACATTACTGTGTTTCGGTCTGAAGAGCACTGAGAGCTAGTGTAATCACTGGGCATATGAGACTTACGAACTGATGTCTCTGGGTGACAGGCGCAGTGTGGTGTCACACAGAAATATTCTGGGTGACGCAGCATTTGTTATGGCCCGACGTTGCACTTACAATCTGATGAACGGTTTGCTCGTTTCGTCACTTTATCCAATAAAAAAAGAATCACGATCCCGAAGCTAGATTAGTTTGACAGTTTTTAACAGTTAGTTTTCGCATCATTTAGATGAAAATATATATATATATATATATATCGCCGTGGTAGCTCAGGGGCTAGGCGCTCGCTTTAAATTTCATAGTACGCGAGTGACCTGGGTTCGATTCCCGGTGCCGGCACCACTAAAATTGTTAATTGCAATTTTAAGTGCTGAATTACCAAGTGGTCGGTGGTGAAGGAAAACATCGTGAGGAAACCTGCATGTCTGAGAAATAAAAAAAATATTTTCGAAGACATGTGAAGTCCGCCAACCCGCATTGGAGCAGCGTGGCGGATTCTTCCCAGCTCCAAAACCCTCTCAGAAATGAGAGGAGGCCTGTGCTCAGCAGTGGGACATTTATAGGCTGAAACTTTACTTTTTTTTTAAACAATATATTAATTTCCGTCGCGTTTAGAAATTCTGATACTCGTAAACTAATTTCATCACCCAACTGGATGGAAAACCGCAACGCGTCTCGTTCATATTTCCGTTGGCGGGTCAATGCCAAATCAATTTTCATTTGAAACAATTAGTGTGACCGCGTGATTAAAAACGAGTGGTTTTCACATTAATAACAGATTCATTAACAAAGCAAAACTTAGCAGTGAAAGGTGAATGTTGAATATGATTTGCCAACGATTTTTTTCTACGCTACGTCGCTTACTACGTTGGTTATTTTAGTTCTGCGGATATCATCGTTACAGATTCAACCTTGGAGAGAAACACCAAACCAAGCATAGCGCTTAGTGTTTCTCTGCGAGATTGAATTAAGGTTCTATTTATCAGGGTTCTTCTACTGAATTCTTAGGTCTTTCTTTCCATAGCTCGCTGAGCGACTTTGAGTTTTTCACGCAGCTTCATGTGAATCACATCGCTGATAATATTTAAAATGTCATCGATAGAGAGACATGAGGCTGTGCAAAGTATGTCTTCGTCATCATCATCACTTCTATATCACATATATGAGACTTAAGAAGTGATGTCTCAGGGTGACTAGCACAGTATGGTACTACACAGACATATTCTGGGTGATGCAACATTAGTTATGAGCAAATGTAGTGTTTACCATCAGGTGAGCGATTTGCTAGTCGCGTTTATTTCTTCCATCATCATCATCATCATCATTTCATCCTGTCAGTTGTCAACTGCTGAACATAGGCCTCCGCCATATATTACAACCAAAGTTTGTAGCTCGTATTTTGGTGAGATTTTGCCAAAGGTTCCACGCTTGGCAGGAGAGTTGGCAACCGCAGTTTATTTATTCAGATGTTTCAGGAAGATGCTCCCCCTTGTCTTGTTTTAATTTTCCATCTGTCGACTTTTACGACACCCACGGGATGAGGTGGGGTGGTAGATTCTCTTAAGCTGCCACCACACGAGTATTCATATTATATCATAATTTATAAATAAATATACAAAAAACAATATGAACAACAACTGTCCTTGACTGAATGAAGTAAAGAAATTAAGGAATTAAACGATGTTCCTTTCAAGTACCTGTACGCATAAACAAATCCTATTTCGACATTATTGTCCCTGGAAATAACAATAAGACCCGATTTCAAAACCGCTTTGAAAACCATGTTTAATAAAACCACGTTTTACTTAACTGAGTTCAAATGTATCATTTGATCTCGGTTTTCGTGTAACCGATTTCCCCTGCTCCATTTTGATCGCGTTTAGGAAAACGAAGTTTACATGAAATATCGTCACAATCTAATACAAAAACTCGATGTATCGTATTTTGCGACATCAAACAGCCCGTTTTCGTGAATAGGTTACATAGGTATGCAAACAATAAACAATACGAATTAAATATATTTTTTGCGTTAACATAGTAATGCAATTGATAATGACAGCACGCTAAATTTTCGTCACGTCACGTCACGTTTATAGAGTTAAACGTCGAAAATTGTTCGTTCTGTTTAGCTTTAACTGCGTTCGTTTGAAGTTGATGAAATGCAAACTGTGGCATTGAACTCAGTTAAACGCTTAAACTTCGTTTGGCTTGAACTGATCGCATTTATTTTCAACGGTGATATCCGCCCTTATTCTTAGATACATTCATTATTCTCGTTTTAAAAGGAAAGATTCCACTGACTCTGATTCGAGTCACGAGTCTGTGTGAAATGTTATGTAAAGATCCCTCGTTCAATTCAGAAATAAGAAGTGATTGTAGAAACTCTTAATTCCAAGTATATAGGGATGTAACTATAAATATATATTCATGTGGTAGCGGCTTAAGAGAATCTACCACCCCATCTCATCCCGTGGGTGTCGTAAAAGTCGGCAGAGGGTATTTAAAACCAGAAGATGGGCAGCAGCGTCTTCCTGTAACATCAGAATAAATAAACTGCGGTTGCCAACCCGCCTGCCAAGCGTGGCAACTATGGCTAAATTCCCCCCAAAATGAGAGCTACAAACTTTTGTAGCAATCTTTTGGGAGGCCTATGTTCAGCAGTGGACTAGTGATAGGCTGAAATGATGATGATGATATACATATATTGCATTGGCATTTTCTTATTTTAATAGTTCTTATTTCGTAGTGTTGGGAATTGATGTCTCTGGGGGGACGGGCGGGGTTATGGGCAGACGAAATTTTACTAACAATTCCCTTCCCACCGACATCCACCCTTCAAAATGGAAACAAATTTATTTGACCACTATTTTTGATCAGATTATTTTATTATCAGCATTGAAATTAAAAAGTTACAGTTTTAAATAAAATGGAATTCGGGCCTAATATTGGTCCTTTGAAGATTCCTGTTGTCTACGCCACTGTCGCGGTTTTTTTTTTTTTAGGACTGATGGTCACTGTTAGCCCGAAGGCTTTTACAGCTTCGCCGGATTGAAAGGTCTACGCCACCTTCGCTGAGGGCGCTTAGCCGAAACCTTTATTTATGGATGACTGGCGCAAGGGCCCCCAAGAGGGGACCTCGGCTTGGACCGTCATCCTTTTCGCGTGAGTAACTGACTCGAGGGTGCCCAAGGGGGCCGGTCTCGGCTCGGTCAGTTACTGCAATCGGGAGGGCAATATTACTACTACTATTATTACTATTATCATGATTATTATTAGATAAGTTTACCACCAATTCGGAATGCGTTTCCGCTGGAGAAGAAATGGCGCAAGAAACTCCAGCGACGCTTCTGTTTATGATACTACTGCTAGGGGAGAACCGGCCTGAGATGGAGAGGTATCGCGAATAACTTTGTCTGATACGCCCTCGCCGACGGCGGGGGCAGTATGATGGTGATGTTGTGTGTTTGTGTAGTGATGAGTAGAGCGCTTGGGCCCTAGTGGTCGCGTCGTCAGGGTCCTCGAGGACGTGTCTCGGTCTCCTTTTTCCGCGGGTCGAGTTTTGGTGTATCGCGAGGGAGTTGTATGTGGCGGGACTTACAACCAGTGGGTTGGGGTGCGTGGCAGCAGAGTCGAAGTATCGGCGAGAGGCCAACTTTAGATATTGGGCTATGGTAGGAAGCCCTAAATCGATATGAAGGTAAGCATTACGCACGAACCACGGTGCTCCGGTGGCTTTACGCATGAATCGATTTTGTATTACCTGAAGTCGGTGAATTTGACGCGGAGAGGCATGCGCAAATACGGGGCTTGCGTATGTCATAATTGGCCAAATACAGGCTTTGTAAAGTGTAATTTTATTACGTAGGGTTTTATTTAGTACGTACATTTTGCTATTTTTATTTAGTAACGCATGTAATCGGCCAAGGACGAACGCCGCTCGGTTCCTTACTCGGTTAATATGTGGAACAAAGCTGAGTCTCGAGTCTAATAGGACGCCTAAGTATTTGTCTGTCTTTTCCCAGGAGATTGGACAATCGAATAACCCTATGGTGGGGAGGCGCGGCGTTAAGCGCCGCGAGAAGTACATGACTGCACTTTTGATGGGGTTGACCTCGATCCTCCACTTCCGAAACCAGTTCCCGAGGGTTCGGGCTGCGGATTGGAGGCGTTTAGAGATAGTGTCTGGATTACGCCCAGACACATAGAGACAGGTATCGTCTGCGAAGAGGGCGAGTTCGACGCCGCTGGTGTGCGGTATGTCGTTCGTGAAAAGGGTGTAGAGCACGGGACCTAGGACTGAGCCTTGTGGTACGCCGGCTAGGATGGGATGTGGTTCGGATCGCAACCCCTCGGTACATGGTAAGTAGACAGATGCAATAGTAATGGGAGAGTGGCCGGTCATGGCTAGCTGACAGACCGATGCTTCAAGATGCCTGAGTGGCGGTGTGTCGACTGGAACGCAGTGCAAGGACTTTTTGTAGTAGATAAGAGTGCCGCCGTTCGCAGCGGTAACTATCGTTCCGAATGATGTTATAATTTGCGATTTTGGGATCGCGAGTGTGTGGTTTCAAAAACGTCTCTTGCACGAGTAGTACGTCGACTTGGTGATCGCGAACGAAATTGAAGATTTCGTCGCGTTGGTTTTTTAAGCCGTTAGTGTTAAAAAACACTACGTTTGGGGAGCGCGGTTTCTCTCTGCCGTTGTGAGTCATTTTTATGCCTTAAAATTGACTATAGCGTTTATGACGCTTTGGTACCGCACCGCCGCGGCGATCCTCTCATTAGGATTATTGTTGGTGTTTCGGAGAGCCGTGGCGAGGGCTATAATGTCGGCACCGTCGAAAGCGGTGGCGAAGCGACAGACGAGGTCTAGATCGTTCTCTGCGACCGGTCGGCTCGCGACCGGTGCGACTGGTGCGACCTGTGAAGGTGCCGGTATGTTCCGCGTGATTGCGACCGGAGGAGGCGCGTTTGAAGTTGTGTGGGTCGGAAGTGGCCTCCATACGGAGGGTGGTGGGGGAGGTACTATGTACCTTTGTGTTTGGGCCTGTTTAGCCGCAGGCCTTTTAAGTTTTGGCGCCTTCGGGCAGCCGAGGTAGTTGGCCGTATGACCTTCTGCGTTACATAGTACGCAGGCAGGCGGGGCGAAGGAGGCTAACAGAGCTTTGTCCTTTGGACGAGGACAGTCTGCTGTGGCGTGATCGCCTAGGCACTTGACGCACCTGGGGCGGGCGTAGCAATTTCTTGCTGAGTGGCCGTACAATTGGCACTTATTCGGCACTTATTGGCGGGGAGGTTTTGCGCGATGAGGTCTTTTTTGACCTCTTCCGCGCTGATTTCCTTGGGTAGGTTCTTGAGAACCACCCTTAGTTGCCGCTCATCGGCTGGAGTGTATGTGTGGAAGTACACACCTTTTTCCGACAGGTACCGTGTTACTTGGCGGTAGACCTCAGTAGTTTCCACCTGTAATTTGATGCCGTTTGAGGTAGAAACGGCAGTATATTTTAACCTGGACATGGCCGATGTGAGCTCTTGCAATCTGTCCAGAGCCCGAATGAAGATAGGCGGTGGCCGCCGAGAGTGTGCAGCGAACTGCGAAGGATTGCGCGGGGCAGCGGGGGTCTGCTGTGAAGCAGCGGGGGTCTGCTGTGAAGCAGCGGGGGCCTGCTGTGAAGCAGAGGGGGCCTGCTGTGAAGCAGCGAGGGCCTGCTGTGAAGCAGCGAGGGCCTGCTGTGAAGCAGCGGGGACCTGCTGTGAAGCAGTGGGGGTCTGCTGTGAAGCAGCGGGGGCCTCTTGGGAGGCTACAGGGCCGACAACGGTTGCGGGATAGGCGTGCTGTCACAGGCTTTGGCAGCCTTGGCGTGGCTATCGGGCGTCGGTGAGGCGCGCTTCTTGCGCTTCTTTTTTGTTTTCTGCACTAGCAGAAAGCCGGTGTCGTCGCCGGTGTCGCGGGGGTCCTCGGGTGACGAGGGAGAATCGAACTCCATTTCGGAGCCCGAGGACGAGGCCCTAGATGGGGGCCTAGATAGCGCCTCACATGCTGAGGCGAAACCCGTACGGGTCGCAAGCTGGTGGAATAATGCCGGCTGCGTCTCCTGTATCGTGCGCAGCGTGTATGCTAACGCAAAGTTGTCCATCTTTCCTAATTTCTTTTACCTAATCCTTTCTCTATTCCTACTGGGAAGTGGCCGCCGGTGGGATGCCGGGGTGTGTGGCCTAACTTCTCTCCCTGCCGGGTATAGGTAGGGAGGATGAATGCCTAGGTGTGTAGCCCTAGTGCGTCCTTGTGTGAATCTTATTTTGCACACTCGGGTTTGTGCTTAAAACTAATTATACCTACGCGTGGACTTTTAAGTCAGTCGAAAAAACCCACATTGACTAGGGCACTACCCAAGGCCAATTTTTGTGGGTTTCTTCCGATTGCGCGTTTCCTAGATGGGGAACCGCGGGCGTACGGGGCTAGCCTACTCTAGTGTCGTTATCACCGTTAGGTATCCGCTAGAGTAACCACAGTAAGTGGATTCGCAAATGACGTTGGAAACAATTCAGAAAAATAGTGCAATGCAACGAAAGTCGCGTTGACTATTTCCCGGAAGGGTCAGAGCGCAGGTAGCTGCACGCTTCGATCGGATTGCCGGAGCGGGTCGTAGCGGGGCGCTATGCGACCGTCAGGCGTCGAGCGTCGAGTGCAACTGATGAACTGTCGCGGTCTTCAACCACATTATTATAGTAATAAGTATTTATTTGTACTGTAAAACTTCATAAGGCAACGAATCAATCATATCACACAGTCACTCCTTTTCCCATATTAGGGGTAGGCAGAGGCCACTCACGGAGCCAACTGTTTGTCATGGAAAACGAAAAGTGTCGGTTGCCGAACCGCGTCTCCGCCATTTTGGTACGAGTCTAAAAATTCTTGCTCCTCATTGCGTTCCCATGAGCAGTAAAGTGAGAGAATAGCATATTATGGAGTTATTCTGCACGAATGAAAGCTGTCCATACAATATCTTAGTTGCCACTTACGACACCTCGGTAGGAAAGAGGTAGTCTCTATTATACTCTGCCCGACACCTCTCGGCTAATCATCTATCTCCTTATCATACGTCACAATAATATTGACCAATCACCATCACTTACCCAAGCACTTCTATATGTGCAATTCCCTCTACTGAGAGGGGTGAGGTGCCCTCAACCATCGAACGAACAACAACGTAAACCAAATTGTGGGGCAGTGGCCATTGTTCTTTGCATTAAACTATGTCCTCTAAAGTTTTTAAGTAATTTTCTTTGTTTCCGTCACGTGCACCGGTTTATAATCAACTTTTTAACTAATTTTGGATTAGAAATAGTTTAAATGACTTCTTATAATACACTTGATCGATGTTATTAAGTAAATTATATATATTATAAGTTCGCCCCCTACGGACCCACAGACTTTAACTGGGACAAATATTACATTAATGATAGAACGTAAAAATTGTTATTAATTTAACCTTCCACTATTTTAAACACAGATTACCGTTACTTCTGCATTAGACTATCTTCTGTATTAGCCTCTTAACAGTCCACTTCTGGACGTAGGCCTCCCCAGGCTTCAAGTAAACGACACGCTTAGCAGGCGGATTGGCGATCCCAGTACCAGACGCTGAGCACCTCAGATGCAGCTTCGTCACTGGTCTGTGGTTTTTTTTAATTGGAAAAAGTGACGAGTCGAGCAAAACGTACACCTGATGGTAAGTGCAATGTCCGCCCACAACAAACGCTGTGTCACTCAGAAAATTTCTGTGTGACACCACACTGCGCCCGTCACCCTGAGACATCAGTTCTTAAGTCTCATATGCCCAGTGATTACACTAGCTCTCAGTGCCCTTGAAAACGAAACAGTAATGTTTGCACGCTATTGCTTCACAGCAGAATAACTGGCTTTGGGTGACACCTAAATGGATTCCTGCATAGGAATCCTACCACCAGTATCTTCAGTCGAGCATCTTTCGAGGTGATTATTCTGCCTTAAGTCGGAAGCCATGAAATTTTCCTGACTTCACCATTTATCTCTTACGACACCACGGGGTGAGATCGGGTGGCAGATTTTCTTACGCGACCACACGGCACACGGCAGTGTGTAGTTATGTAATACCACATACATACAGACAGGCCTCTTTCCTACATAAGGGGTAGGTGGAGAACATCCGTCGGCTCGGTTGGCGCAGTGGCTAAGCCGTTGGCTTCTGCGCGGGTCGCGGGTTCGATTCCCGCGCGGGACAAATATTTGTATAGCCTACAAATAGTTGTTCTGGGTCTGGGTGTGTGGAATTTATGTCTGTAAAACGCACCCACGACACAGGAGAAATCCTACTGAGGAGCATCGTTTTATATACAAAAAAAAATCCGTAGTCAATTTTCCGCCCCGCGGGGAACGGGACGTGACGGGTGGCTGACCACGTCGCCGCCATTTTGGTACGATTCAAGAAATTGTCACTCGCCATTGCGTTGTCACGAGCAGTACAGTGACAGTGGAAGTTTGCACGAATAAAGGCAGTCCGTACAAAACCGTCCTCAGTCGCCTCTTACGATACCTCGGTAGGAAAGAGGTAGGTGCAATTCTACTCTATCGGACAACTATAACACCCTACATCCCCTTTACCTCAAAAGTTTCCAGAACATAAGCAAAGACAAAATTTTGTTAAATCAGTTTAAAAGTCTTCTAAAGCAAGTTAAAATCACCAGTGGGACATGTATAGGCTGTTACTTTACATTTTACCGTATAAACTTCCATAAGCATTGAGTCGTCGACCGTGTGGTGGCGGCTTAAGAGAATCTACCACCCCATCTCATCCCGTGGGTGTCGTAAAAGTCGACAGAAGGAAAATAAAAACCAGGAGATGGGCAGCAGCATCTTCCTTGAGCATCTGAATAAATAAACTGCGGTTGCCAACCCGTTTGCCAAGCGTGGCAACTATGGCAAAATCCCTCCAAAACGAGAGCTACAAACTTTTGTGGCAATCTATGGGGGAGGCCTATGTTCAGCGGTGGACTATTGATAGGCTGAAACGACGAAGCATTGAGTAAAAAGCTGTTATTTTGTTATTACAAACAGACATTAAAATTTTATTTATTTGTATAGATTCATTGATGAGTATAATTCATGTGTCTAGACGCAGCGTAGCTTGTTCATTCAGGTTATAAACCGCATCACATCAGTTTTCGATTCAATTTCAAATCAATTATCAATTAATCGAACATATTTGTTATTACTATTCAAGCACAGCGGTTTGGGTCGAATCAAAATGGTGATGTTCTCCTAGCCGATTTCGACCACGGCGACAACTGCCGACTACTGTCGAGAGCCATCAAACTGCGCGGGAGATATTATAGTGCCACAAGTGTACGCGCAAACACAGAGACACTCACTCGTCCCAACCTACCTGCGCCCGATGTAACGCTGATGCGATAAGATCGGAGGCAGGCCAGGATGCAGTGTCAGAAACACGGGGAAAATCACAACACAACCAGACCCGAAAACCAACAATTTATGTTTTAGCACAAATGTTGGCTCCGGCTGGGATTCGAACCCAGGACCCGCGGCTTAGAAGTCAGGTACTCTGACCACTAGGCCACGCGGTGATCAGAGTTGAGATCAAAATGATCCAGCAGCTAAATGGCAATGAACCAGATAAACACAAATAAATGGATAATTTGGTATATAATACGGTATGTCTGACAATTAGTCGTCGTCGTCGTCGTATCAGCCTATCATTAGTCCACTGCTGAAAATAGGCCTCACAGATTGCCACCAAAGTTTGTAGCTCTCATCATGGGGGGATTTTGCCATAGTTGCCACGCTTGGCAGACGGGTTGGCAACCGCAGTTTATTTGTTCAGATGTTCCAGGAAGACACTGCTGCCCATCTCCTGGATTTCGTTTACTCTCTGTCGACTTTTACGACACCCACAGGATGAGATGGGGTTGTAGGCACTGTAGGTAGTGTAATTACAGCCACTAATACTGTTCCTAGGCAATGCACACCACCAAAGTTAAGAACATAACGAGGCATTATCAAGTGATATAGACTCATTGATAGGTCGATGGAATTTGCATTCGGATTTTAGCACAACATACTCGTACTTTGATACATTTCTGCAAAGTATTGACGTATTCTTTTAATAATGTATTATTGTAATGCAATTATTCAATATAGTTAATAGAATCAGGCGTTACTTTGCTGAAATCCATTATAGTAAAGGAGAGAGAGAAGCAGATTACATTTTATTACATTACGATTAGCAAATTAACTTAAATTAGCAATTATTTCAAACATTTCCATAAGGTTAAAATGTTTTGATTTCAAATTCCGATTTTTTTATAGAAAAGGGGGCAAACGAACCGGTGGCTCACGTGATGGTAAGTGAATTCCAGAGGAATAGCAGATGCGTTGCCGGCCTTTGAGAAGCAGAAAACATAAAGTGCTAGTGCGTGGCAGAAAATTCCGCGAAAAACGCACTGTGGTGGAATGCCAACCATCCAGGTGGTGACGATGGTATTTTAAGTTGCGCCGTAAGGTGCGGTGGTGAAATTCAGCGGCTGGAATTAATCCGAACAATTCCTCGGAAAACTCCCTGTGATATTTATTATCTAATAGGCAAACCGGCAGCAGTCGTCCTACCTGTATTTGCCGCAGTGCCATCTAATTGCAAGTTACAACAAAGTGGAAAGCGCGATAATATTTTTTTTTCTCCAAATACCTATGTATACCAATTTTCATGGTGATCGGTTGATCGGTAGAGAAGTTGATATGCTGAGGCGCCATCTAGTGGCTGTAACGTCAATAAAAGGCGGGGTTGAATAGCTGACTGAATTGTTTATTGAACACAATCTACCCGCATACATTTGTATATTACGCTACACATTCCCTCTTCTTAAAAATAACGAAAGCAACAAATCAGAAAAAACAAACCAAAGAAACGAATACTCATAATTAATTACATAAACCTTTTTTTTATATACTACGCATATTAGAGCCTATTCCTTCCTCAAAGGCCGGCAACGCACCCGCGATTCCTCTGGTGTTGCGGTTGTTCATGGGCGGTGGTGATCACTTACCATCAGGTGAGCCACTTGCTCGTTTGCCCCCTTTCCTATAAAAAAAAAAAAAAAAATATAAGCGCGTAGTGTTCGAGCCGATGCACTCGGTGGGGGCGGTGAAGAGGCGCGTGCCTCCGTTTTAGAGTTTTCATTTAAGTTACCCTTTTCTTCCCCGTCAGCGCCCTCACCGGTGGCATCTACAAACGTGTCGTCAGCGTCGCTATCAGGTCCGGTCTCAACATTCTCATTACACGGGACATTTGATACGCGAATACTCGGTCGCGAAAGAGAATAGCGATTTTGTGGGTGAATAGGTAGCACTTGATCCTGATGCCTTCTCCACTCCACACCGTCACACTTACTGACCCTATACGAAACTGGTCCGGTTTTTTTACTACTGTTCCCTCGCGCCACTTTCCCTCCTTTGCTGTATAACTACGCGCGAGTACCGGATCTCCAATCGCAATATTACGGTCACATCCCCCGGTATTGGCAATCTGGTGGTCTTGAGCCTTTCGCACCACCGCCGCTATACTGGGGCGCAAAGCGTCCAGACGGCCACGTAAGCGGCGCCCTAATAACGCCATAGCAGGCGAAACCGACGTGGTTGAATGTTCACAATTGCGATATTGAAACAAAAACTTACTAAGAGCCTGCGAAACCTGTTCACCCTCAAAAACTGCCCGCTTAATCACCTTTTTTACTGTTTTCACGGCGTTTTCCGCGGCGCCATTTGCTTGCGGCCTTTAGGGCGCTGACGTCACGTGTTTGATACAATTTTCTATTATACACAATAATCAACAATAATCCTGGAAATCACCTGATATATAGGCCTTAGCGGGGTTATCCCGAACTGCGCGACAGGCCTCGCATGCCCGACACAGCTTTTCAATATCCTGGTCTAAACCAGGCCAATAAACATAATTACGTGATATATTTTTCATTTTATTAATTCCCAAGTGACCCTCATGAATTTCACTCAAAACCCGTGCCCGTAATTTAGTGGGTATTACAATTCTATATTTATAGATTAAACAACCTAAGTCGATCAACATTTCATGTTTCCTAGCAAAGAATGGTTTCTCCTCATCGCATTTAGTGGTGGGAGGCCAACCGAACATCACATAGCCTGTTATTTTACTCAACAAAGCATCCTTTTGTGTTTCAATACGTATATCATTAAAATTAACTGGTATGGAATTTTCTATGAAATGTAAATATGAAGCGACGATGGCATGATGACGCTCGTTTGGCAAAGGAAGGCGGGACAGCGCGTCAGCCGGCCCGTTGGCATCTGAGCGAACAAACTCCACTGAGAAATCATACGCGGCCAATCGAGCAGCCCACCTCTGCAAGCGACTGGCCGCGGTTTGCGGGATGCCGCCTTTTTTCCCGAAGATGTAACTTAAGGGCTGGTGATCTGTCCGCAATACAAAATGTCGACCTAACAAATATTGGTGATGTTTCGTCACCCCATAAAAAATTGCAAGAGCCTCCTTATCCAATTGACTGTAATTTTTTTTCGGACGAGTTAAGCGTTCGCGATACACAGCTGATCGGTCGCTCAGTGCCATCCGGGTAAACATGCGCTAGTACTGCGCCCAAGCCGTACGCGCTGCTGTCCACCGCGAGGACGATGGGGCGCCCCTACTCATAGTGTGCTAACACCTTATCGCTAGACAAAGCTCTTTTAGCTTCTAGGAAGGCTCGCGCGCATTGAAAATCCCATTTCCAATAAACTCCCTTATTCAATAACAAATATAATGGATGCAATAAATCACTAAGGTTTGGAATAAATTTACCATAATAATTAAGCATACCAAGAAAACTTTTTAATTGCGTAATATTCTTAAGTCTAGGAGCATTCGAAATAGCTTCAATCTTTTTCGAATCCGGGTGTAAACCCTGCTGGTCTATAATAAAACCGAGGTATTTGACACTTTTTTGCAAAAACTTACATTTCTCCAATTTAACAGTAAATCCCATGTACCGCAACCGTTCAAGTACGCGTCGCCCCCGTTACACATACGTCATCCAAAAAAACCACTGTCCCTGGTATGTTGTGGCCTGTTCACTAATTGTCTAAATACGACTACCGGTGTCAATTTCGAATTCTAGCGGCTGTCCACCGACGTTCAAAGTTAATATATAAGGCTCGTTACCTTTAGCGTTGATATTAAGAAAATCCTCTCCTTCCGAACTCACATCACTCACATAATGCTGGGAACCACTCGATTGCCCACGGATTCGCACTTCCTTGCACATCACTTTTAGGTGTCCGCGCCTACCGCACTCATCACAATTATATTGCGAAAAACGACACCTATCCGCCCGATGCGGTCTTCCACACCGCCAACAGCGCCCCGCACTTCCCAGGTCGGGCCGAGCCTCTAGAGCAATCTACCCGCATACATTTGTATATTACGCTACAGTGGCGAGTTACAACAAAGTGGATGGCATAAAGCCGAAACCTTTGTTTATGGATGACTAGCGCAAGGGCCCCCGAGAGGGGACCTCAGCTTGAACCGTCATCCTGTGCGCGTGAGTAACTGACACGAGGGCGCACGAGGGGGCCGGTCTCGGCTCGGTCAGTTACTTCAATCGGGAGAGAAAACGTCTCCATACAAAAATACATTCATGTGTAAATTTTCATGATTATCGGTCAAACGGTATTGAGAAAGTGCACAAAGTCTTTCAATCAGAAAGTTCAAACTTTTTGTTAAACAAAGACTTTTTAAGAATGGTTATTATAATATTAAGGAATACATGGATGATGATAACCCCTGGGAATGAGGTGATCGCTGCCAAGCTATTTCTACATCTTTATAAAACTGCTGTAATTGTATATTTAGAATGACTGAAAAAAATAATCCCGCTGGGTTTCTTACTGCTTCTTCCCAGGACAGAGACATTTCTTTGCGAACCAGTGTAGCTTAAAAAAATACTTTCAATGAGTATTATGTAAATGATCTATAGGAATAAAAAATATTCTATTCTATTCTAGAAGTCTATTTATTGCAAAATGATATACCAACATCTATTTTTAAATCTGTAGATAAAAAATATATAAACACATATAACAACAGTATTCAAATGCAAAGCCGTGTCAAAATTTCAAAGCAATCGGTAAAGAACTTTCGGAGAGTTAAGATTACGAACAAAGAACATTTTTTTAAAACTATTGAAATAAATAAAATTGAAGTGTCTGTTTGTAAACAGACTTTTACTAAATGGTTATAAAAGTATATACGGTACTTAGAAGATTTTATTTTATTTTAGTCTGTAAAAAAGATTAAAACCCCATAATCCGAATCAATTAGGGAAGTATATGTATATCATCGATTCGGTTACACGGCTGGTATATTATATTTTTACAGTATTTTTTGATTATGTTGTGATATGTATGTACTAAGGTATTTTTTTTATTGGATAAAGTGATGAAACGAGCAATACGTTCACCTGATGGTAAGTGCAACGTCTGCCCATAACAGTTGCTGCGTCACCCAGAACATTTCTGTGTGACACCACACTGTGTCCATCACCCAGAGACATAAGTTCTTAAGTATCATATGCCCAGTGATTACGCTAGCTCACAGTGCCCTTCAAACCGAAACACAGTAATGTTTGCACACTACTGCTTCACGGCAGAATAACTGACCCTGGGGTGGTACCTACCTAGACGGATTCCTGCATAGGAATCCTACCACCAGGCAGTAAATTAATGTGTACATAGATCAAAACAACATTATTATTTTTAATTGCCGAAAGCCGTGTGGTGGCGGCTCGTTACAAGAATACTACCACTCCATCTCATCCAATGGATCTCGTAAAAGGCGAATAAGGAATTAAACTGCACTGTGCACCCAACAGCGCATGGTGGCGATGGGCTCACCACCTATCACACCAAGTGCATTATATTGTTTTGATTAAACGTGGATTGTGGCAGTCATCTGTTTTTGCAGTGAGTGCCCAGTCTCTGACTACTCCTTATGGGATACAGTCGTGATCTTATGTATGTATGTATGTATTATTCTAGTTAGTACTTAATTGCGACAAACAGACGAGGGGAGAATCCTTCGTCAGTCGCGACAAAATATCGCACTTTCATTATTTCCACGCTCTATTTCACATATATAACGAGCATATGCGGGGTTCGTCGCTTTGTATTGTTTTTAGATTTACTACAATTTGTCTTGTATAATTTTTATCATCGTCATCATTTCTGCTTATCACTAGTCTACTGCTGAACATGCCTCCCCTATAGATTACCACAAAATTTTGTAGCTCTGATTTTAGGGGATTTTGCCATAGTTGCCACGTTAGGCAGGCGGGTTTGCAACCTCAGTTCATTTATTCAGATGTTCCAGGAAGATGCTACAGCTCATCTCCTGGTTTTTTCCCTCTGTCTACTTTCACTACACCCACGGGACGATATGTGGTGGTAGATTCTCTTTAGCCGCCACCACACGGCGAATTATTTTCAATAATTATGAAAATCATCAATTTATTTATAGCCTAATAGATTCTCACGCATTTTTCGTGTTGAAGTTTTAGACCTCCTTTTAACTGACTTCTAAAAATAATATTTAATGTTTATTGCTAATTCTTTACGTGAACCGATTTGATGATTATGTTTTATAGTTAATAGAATCAGGCGTTACTTTGCGGAAATCCATTATAATGAAGGAAGGTAAGTTACTTTGCTAAGATCCGCATGCAAAATATAAAAATGGTGTATATTACCTAGTTTTTTGAAGAGCACCGCCCGCCCTCCCTCAGTAGCGTGCACAAGCAAACTAACACCGCCACCAGGAACCGCCACCAGGTACCCTCCACCAACCACTACAATACCACCACTAGATAATATACACCACTGAAGTCGAGAACACGACACGTGTTCCGCCCCAAAACGAGGCATTATCAAGCGTCATAGACTTTACGATATATTTATACTATACTATACGATAGCCTTTTTGGCGGCCGTCTGTAGTATATAGCCTGTTTATTAATTCTTAAAATTTTATTTAAAAAAAAACGCCTTCAACCCTTCACAGGCTTATGCGAATGCAGGAATCCGTCAAGGTAGGTCCACCAGGACCACCCCAGGGCCAGTTATTCTGCCGTGAGCAGTAGTGTGCAAACATTACTGTGTTTCGGTTTGAAGGGCACTGAGAGCTAGCGTAATCACTGGGCATTTGAGACTTAAGAACTTTGTCTCAGGGTGGTGGACACAGTGTGGTGTCACACAGGACTTTTCTGGGTGACACAGCAACTGTTATGGGCAGACGTTACACTTACCATCAGGTGAAAGTTTTGCTCGTTTCATCACTTTATCCCATAAAATAAAAAAATCCATGGATCCCATCACCAGACTTAACCCAATTCGTATAATACCACTTATAAGGAAGCCGGTTTCTAATAAAACATAATCATGAAGGAAGGTAAGTTACTTTGCTAAGATCCGCATGCAAAATATAAAAATGGTGTATATTACCTAGTTTTTTGAAGAGCACCGCCCGCCCTCCCTCAGTAATCTAGTTTATTGCATTAATGGAAATGGCATTAATGGAAATTAGTCATTTGCGCAGGCCATACTATACTGGTGGCAGAATTGTTGTACAAAAATCTATCTAGGTAGGTACCATCGCAGTGCGAATTCGGCAGTCAAGCAGTGATGTGGAAACATTACTGTGTTTCGGTTTCAAGGGCATTGATAGCTAGTGTAATTACTGGACATATGGGACTTATATATTAAAGTCTCAGGGTGACGAGCGCAGTGTTGTGCCACACAGAAATGTTCTGAGTAACAACATCTGTTACGGGCAGACGTTGCACTTACCATCAGGTGAACAATTTGCTCGTTTCATCGCTTTATTCCACAAAAAATCTCATCATCGGCTGCATTTTGATATTCCACTGCTGGATTTGGGCATGTCTAGAAAGGATTTATACCTGTGACCATTTAATATATACTTTCAGTAATAGAATCCGATATACGCTACCTGTAATAATATGTTCTTTTTTTTAGAAGAGGGGTAAACAAACAAACGACCCACCTGATTTCTTTTCTTGGAGCCAGTGACGAAACGAGCAAAACTTTCGTGTGATTATAAGTGCAACGTCTGCCCATAACAAATACTCTGTCACCTAGAACAATTCTGTGTGACACCACACTGCGCCCGTCATCCTGAGACATCAGTTCTTAAGTCTCATATGCCCAGTGATTAAGGCACTCACTGGCCCTGGGGTGGTAACTACCTAGACGGAGGGAATAGGAATCCAACCACCAGTCTACTTTAAAAAAATGTTGTTCAATAAGTATTATGTAATAATCTTCATTAAGTAAAAATTGTTCCCTTCTATTCCATATTTCGAGGACATGTGAAGTCCGTCAACCCGCGTCGGAGCAGTGTGGCGGATTCTTTTCAGCTGCAAAGCCATCTCAAAAATGAAAGGAGGTTTACTTACTACTTTTTGTGGTTGAGAAGACCGGTTATGGAGAGTCTTTCACCGCTACCACACTCCGTATACACCCTCTCCTGGCGGTGTACATATGTAGAAATTAGCCACCTCTGTGCCAGTAATTTTGCCGTCAAGTAGTAGTTTTTTTTTATTTTCATTTTATTTGATAAAAATGACGGAACGAGCATAACGTTCACCTGATGGTAAATGCAACGTCTGCCCATAACAAATGCTGTGTCACCCAGAAAATTTCTGTGTGACACCACACTGTGCCCATTACCCTGAGACATAAGTGTTTAGGTCTCATATGCCCAGTGATTACGCTAGCTCACAGTGCCCTTCAGACCGAAACACAGTAATAAAGTAAAGTAAAGTTTCAGCCTATAAATGTCCCACTACTGATCACGGGCCTCCTCTCATTTCTGAGAGGGTTTTGGAGATAGAAAGAATCCGCCACGCTACTCCAATGCGGGTTGGCGGACATCTTTTTTTTTTTTTAAATTTATTGGGGTAAACAAACAGTGACACAATAACGTATTTCCTTAAATAGTACATAGAAATTATGACTGTGACACCAACAACATTTACCACAGCTTATATACAGAAAAGTGCGCGAAAAGTCGGTAATTCTTATTAAATTAGAAGTTTCAAAATTTTATATTTAAATATGCTAGGACGTGATGCCGCAATGTCTACAGAGTTAAAGTTTGTATTATAGGTGTCAACAATTCTATATAGTGGACAACGTTTACCGGCATTAGTGCGGCAACGAGTTGTAGCAAAAAGTTGACAGGGGTTACGGCAATGCGTTCGAGTTGGTATTCTATAGCATAGTTTATTAATTAGAAGAGTACAGTCGTATCTGTTATGACATAAGTCGTAAAGTAACATAGTTTCAAGTTGTTTACGTCTTAATTGTAATGTTAGGAGATTATATTTATCCAAAAGTTTTTGATAGGGTAAACTATTCCGAAAACATTTGTAATGTATTCTGCGTAAAAAAATTTTTTGTACGTCTTCAAGAATTAAAATATATTTTTCATAAAAAGGATTCCAGATAGGTACAGCATATTCCAGTTGAGAACGAATTAAAGCTTTATAAAGATAAAGAAAGGTGGATGGTCGTGTAAATTTTGTAGAGGACCTCATAACAAATCCATACATTTTATATGCTTTACTTACTATATTATCGATGTGGATGTCAAGATGTAGCTGACTATCTAACGTAACTCCAAGATCTTTAATTGACTTAACAGTTTCAAGTTGCATGTTACGTAGCCTATACGTAAAATTGCTTATTTTCTTTTTTTTGTGAATATAATAGCCTTACATTTATTAATGCTTAGATTTAACTTGTTTTTGACACAATAATTAGAGAAACGATCAAGATCACTTTGAAAGCTAATATGATCGATAGAATTATCAATTGTATGAAATATTTTAAGATCATCAGCATATAATAAGAACTCGCAGAATTTGAAGCATTCACAAATATCGTTAATAAATAAAATAAATAAAAGGGGGCCCAAAATTGAACCCTGTGGTACACCAGAACTTATAGGCACAAATTCAGACTCATAACCGTTAAGTACAACCTTTTGTGTACGGTTAGTTACATAAGACCTAAACCATCGCCACAAGTTACCACGTATACCATTTAAGGCCAGTTTATCCAGTAGTATTTTGTGATCAACTCGGTCAAACGCTTTTCGGAAGTCTGTGTAAACGCTATCTGTTTGTTTATTATTATCGATACTTTCAAAGAGGTACGTTGTATATATCAATAGATTAGTATTGGTTGAACGCCGTTTAACGAAGCCGTGCTGTTGTGGTATAATGATGTTATGTATTAATGAATAAATACTATTGTGCACTAGTCTTTCGAAAAGTTTTGAAAGAGTGGGTAATATTGAGAAAGGGCGATAGTTTTCAACATTAGATTTATCTCCACCCTTGAAAACCGGTACAATACGCGCCGATTTCCAGATATTTGGAAAAACCCCTTCTTTCAAACTTAAGTTATATATATGTTGTAAGGGATGATATATTGTGGTGGCGGTTGATTTAAGAAAAGCCGGCGGAATATTGTCTAATCCAGGTCCCTTTGTTGTGTCTAATGCTTTTAGTTCCTTTATAACTGCATCTTTTGATACCACTACATTACTAATAATCAGATCGTGGTTATGATTGGAATTGGGAATATCATCTATGTCATAATTATCCGATGTACAGGATGGTTCGAATACAGATGCAAAAGACAGGGAAAAAAGTCTACAAATTTCGTCTGGGTTACGTTTTTGTAGGTTACACTATTAGGAATATCAGATCTATTTTTCAGGTTATTTATATATGTCCAGAAGTATTTAACGTTATTTCGGATATTGTCTTCAACCAAAGTCACGTATCTTTTATAGCAATAATGTGATTCAATTCTAAATCGATCTCTATACATAGCATAGGCACGATAATCGGATATATTTTGGTATTTTTTCCATTTAATCCACGATTTATTTTTATTTTTAAAAATATGAATAAGTGCCGACGAGAACCATACTGGAAATTTAGAGGGTTTAATAACTTTAGTAGGTACATGTTTTTTTATAATTGAGTATATTTTTTCATAAAAAGCAGAGACAGAAACTTCTTTCATAAAAAGCTGAGACAGAGACTTCTCATGTCAGACATGCAGGTTTCCTCACGATGTTTTTCTTCACCGCCGAGCACGTGGTAAGTCAGCACTTAAAATTGCAATTAACAAATTTAGTGGTGCCGGCACCGGGAATCGAACCCCGGTCACTCGCGTACTATGAAATTTAAAGCGAGCGCCTAGCCCCTAGCTACCACGGCACCTGAGCTAACACAGTAATGTTTGAACACTATTGCTTCACGGCAGAATAACGAGCCCATGGGTGATACCTATCTAGACGGATTCCTGCATAGGAACTGTATTTCGTAACCGTATTAACTGTCCACCGTATTTCAGTGAGAAGGGCACTGACAGCTAGTGTCATTTCTGAGTCTCATATTTTTTTATTATGAGTTTTATATTACTCATTCCCTCAATCAGTCATTCACTCGCATTAGAGAGCAATGTAGCCGTGTGATAGCGGCCTAAGAGAATGTACCACCCCATCCCATCCCTTGGGTGTCGTAAAAGTCGACAGATGGAAATTAAAACCGGGAGATGGGCAGCGGCATCTTCCTAGGAACTTCTGAATAAATAAACTGCGGTTGCCAACCCGCCTGCCAAGCGTGGCAAATGTGGCCAAATCCCTCCAATATGAGAGCTACAAACTATTGTAGCTATCTATGGGGAGGCCTATGTTCAGCAGTGGACTTGTGATAGTCTGAAACGACGACGACGAGAGAGCAAACTCATGAATGGTACAAGAATATTTCCTATGTTACCACGCTTGACTGATCGGATCGCAACCATGGCTTTTAAAAATGGATATTATATATTATCCTCATTTTTAAATCCGTTAAATGCCCGCTTTATAGAAAATAATGACACGATGGATACAATTCCGAGAAAGTCAATGGGTTGGATAAAGATAGCCTGTAACGGATCGCTACGTTTAAATTTATTTCTAAAGGGTCTGACAATTTCTTGTGGATACCAATTTGTACCTGTTTTATCGTATAATAAATTCATTGAAATGAAAAACGAAATATTATTTAAGGTATTATACGTTGTGGTAGCCCAGGGGCCAGGCGCTCGCCTTAAATTTCGTAGACTCGAGTTTGATCCCCGGTGCTGACACCTCTAAGTGCTGATGTGGCCACGTCCTTCTAATATTCCTTTTTTTATAGTTTTAAATTATCAAGAAAATAGAACGCGAGTGACCTGTGTTCGATTTACGATGATGGCACTAAAATTGTTAATCGCAATTTTGACCGCTGATTTACCACTTGCTCAACGGCGAAGGAAAACATCGTGAGGACACATAGGAAATAAAACATTTTTTTATTCGTAGCTGCAAAAATTATTAACAATTAAAAGTACAAACAAGAAACTAAAAAAACTTTCTAAAAAGAGACAAAAAATAAGTATAGAAAATATACGATATATAGAGCCGTGGTAGCTCAGGGACTAGGCGCTCGCTTTAAATTTCATTGTACGCGAGTGACCTGGGTTCGATTCGGTCGGCACCGCTAAAATCACCGCAATTTTAGGTGCTGATATACCACGTGCTCGGTGGTGAAGGAAAACATCGTGAAGAAACCTGCATGTCTGAGAAATAAAAAAGTATTTCGAAGACGTGTTCAGTCCGCCAACCCGCATTGGAGCAGTGTGGCGAATTCTTCCTAGCTCCAAAACCCTCTCAGAAATGAGAGGAGGCCTGTGCTCAGCAGTGGGACATTTATAGGCTGAAAATTTCCTTTTATATATATTTAAATTTATATATATATATATATATATATATATATATATATATATATATATATAAATATATTTGGATGCATATAGGCATACACACACGCATCCACATACATTCATAGACGCACATATTATGAGATGTAGCTAAAAGTACTCGTATCACAAAGTATAGAAAGCCACTGGATTGCAGCAACGAAAAAGCAACCGACTCAGCATATTGCTACAGCAACAATATACTGCAGCGCTGTTAATCTGTCGGAGCTAGAAACCTCCATGTCTGTTAAATTAAAATCGTCGACATTCAATGTCCGCAAACCTGCATTGGAGGTTCGTGGCGGACTGTTCCCGGCTCCAAAACCCTCTCCGAAAACAGAGGAGGCCTATGCTCAGCAGTGGGACATTTATAGGCTGTTACTTTACTGTTTCATATTATTAAAGTTTGCGTAAGGGATTAAGGATAGACGACCGCGTGGTCAGAGCATCTGAATTTTATGTCTTGGCTCCAGGGTTCGAATTCCATCTACAGCCAACAGACAATATCACAAATGTTTGGTTATCTGGTTTGTCATTGTGTGAGTAACACTGCATTCTATTCTACCTCTGATCTTTTCGCACGATAAGAACTGAAGTTTGACTTAAGTTACAGTTAAAGGTACTTTCACTGATGGTAGGATTCCTATGCTATTAAGTTCCACCGCAGAGTCAGTTATTCTGCCGTGAACAGTAGTGTGCAAACATTACTGTGTTTCGATCTGAAGAGCACCGCGAGGTAGTGTTATTAGTGGACATATGAGACTTAAGAACTGATGTCCCATAACAAATATTGTGCCACACTGAAATCACTTAAGCTATGTGGTAGCGGCTTAAGAGAATCTACCACCCCATATAACCCGTGGGTGTCGTAACAGTCGACAGAGGGAAAATAAAATCATGGAGATGGGCAGCAGCATCTTCCTGGAACATCTGAGTAAATAAACCGCGGTTGCCTTCCCGCCTGCCAAGCGTGGCAACTACGGCGAAATCCCCCAAAATGAGAGCTACAAACTTTTGTGGCAATCTATGGAGGAGGCCAATTTTCAGCAGTGGACTAGTGATAGGCTATAATGACGATGATGATGAGGGAAATTAACTTGGTGTTTAAATATGTCTACTGACAAAATTCTTATTATAGCTAAGACATATTCTACGCCCAGGTGCTCTGAGAATGAGTACGTGAGCCCAGTAAATAAAACTTAACCCAAAAGAGCTTTTATTATCAGAGAGACAAAATACACAATCTTTTTAATATATGCTTAATTATATATTTAATGAATTTAAACTTTATTTAGGAGATATTTCTTGCTCCTAAAAACCGTTAAAACATTTGAAAGGATATACTCAATGAAACAAGAAACCGGAAACACGCTACGTCATGTCCTCAAGAGGAGTTTCCGATTTAAGGTGTTGCCTTCGTAATCAACGGAAGCGTTTTGTACAACTTTTACTTTGTGCGTTTTTAGGTTAATATTTCAATACTTTATGTTTTGTATGTTTTTGAGAGTCTACTGCACAGGGTAAACATTACATTCTCAATAATATCAAAGAAAATAAAAATCAAATTAATTAAATTACTAGCGGTAATATCCGCTTTGTAAAATTAAGTATTGGGATTAAAGATCAATATTTATTTATTTTTATCAATTAATTTTTATCAATAATTAATTAATATAATGTTCGCCTATAAATGTCCCACTACTGCGCACAGGCCCCCCTCTAATTTTTGAGAGAGCTTTGGAGTTGGGAAGAGATCTTAACTCTGCTTTGCTGCTGGAGCTTTCTCGGAGCATTTACATATATAATTACAGTCATGCCTTTTTCCCATATAAGGGGTCAGGAGAGGCCACTCACGTAACCCATTTTTCGCCCTCGCGGGAAACGATACGTGACGGGTGGCGAACCACGTGGCCGTCATTTCGGTACGAGTCAAAGAAATCCTACTCCCCATTGAGTTCCCACGAGCAGTATAGTGATAGTATTGCATATTATGGTGTTATTCTGCACGAATAAAGGCTGTCTGTACAATAGTCACCTCTTACGACACCTCGGTAAGAAAGAGGTCGCTATTCTACTCTGCCGGACACCTATCGGCTGTCCATAATATTAGTATGTAAATATTATGTTTGGTGAACTCAGTGTAGGCCCTCCTCTAGATGAAGCGATGACCGCACGGTTTTGGGAGGTCGATAGATGCAGGTGGCGAGCACCATGCTTTGTTGTAATCTATGGTGGGCAGTGGATTTGTGATGACCTGAAGTGATAATGTAATTTTTTTTTGTATTTTCACGTAATATTCAAATGAAACTAATTTTACGGATTTTATCGCGTTAATTTTTATTATTTATAACCCGACGTTTCGAGTGCTTTACAGCACCCATGGTCACGGGGGAACTGAGGTGACAGATGTCCTGATGTCATAGTTAACCCGGAGTACCTTCAGCTTTTAATTATTATTTTTAGTCAAAGTTCTTAAGTCTTACATGCCCAGTGATTACGCTAGCTCACAGTGCCCTTTAAAACGAAACACAGTGATGGAAAAACTAAACTTATGTAAAATAAAACGTGTCAAAATTGAGTAAAATTACATTTCCATTTCAAGTAAAAGTAGACTGAGACATCCATAACGGGCTTTTTCCATTGATATAAATTAAATGGAATATAAATAAAGGAATTATTTCCGTTTCCATCAACTCCGGTAAGAAACCATTAAAAGCTTTCACTTTATTAAATCACTTCCATTCTGAAGTGTAACTTAAGCAGTAGGTAATAACGTTGTCAAAACCAATGATACTAAGTGATGTCTACATTTTCTTATTTTTATTATATCTTTTAAGATTGCTACGTATGCCATTAGCTTTTAAAATTAGTGTGATGTGGATAAGAAAGAAGAAAGAAAATAAGAAAGGGACCGTGCTTTGTGGCAATCTATGGGAAAGCCCATATTAAAAAGTGGACTAAGTAAGACTTAGTGTTAAGCTTACCTTCCAATTAATTAAAATTCATACATAAACGCATTGCAAGCCCGAGTAGACCAGCCCTACTAAACGTGTTCACTGCTATAACGCATTTGACAGCCATCGCCCACCTCATCCATATCGAAGTGGACGTTCTGCAACTCGACTCCGACGCGCGAGTAACTGAAACAAGTCACCGCATTTTGTTTTTCTTAAAAAACGATGCCTCACAGTTGGATTTCTCCTGTGCCGTGCGTGCGTTTTACAGACATAAATTCCACATGCACAAACACCCAGACCCGGAACAACTATATGGAGGCCAAACATATATTTGTCCCGTGCGGGAAACGAACCCGCGACCCACGGCGCAGAAGACAAGGGTCAAAAAAAGCCAAGAGGATATCTTCATCAACATGAGTGCCACATGCGTGTACTTGTGAATAGGTGCTGTTGATGGAGGCTGGTCTGCTTAAGCTTACAATTTACTTATACATTGATTGAATTAATTTTGTTTAAGATTTTGAACATGGAGCGTGGTTTGGTTTTCCTTTACACTATTCTTTGTAATTTCAATTACAATGTATTTTGGACTGACATAAAAATGGATTTACAAAAAAGAGGATACTGACGGAGTTTCTTTCGCCTGTTTCTTTTCCGTCAGAGGAAACTCCTTACGAAGCGGCGGTAGATTGTAAAGAAATGACGTTTGACAAACGAAATTTATATTTCTTACGTCGAAAAATAAAGAATTTTCATTTCATTTTTATTTCCTCTCATCATCACCAGTAGCCTAAACATCTTAATAAATGTTTCAGTCCTATTGCTGTGTGTTCTAAAAGAGTATTGGAAATCCTTTCCCCATAGACTTTCATAAAATAGTCGCAAACATTGCAGATCGGTTGTCTAGTGAGGGGTCGCCCTACTCAGCGTCTATCCGAGAACCTTTTGTATCCAAATCAAAAGGTTTTAGGTTCTACGAGCTATTTGACCGGCCCATTGCCACTACAGCTTGCTCATCCTTAGGACTATGTCCGTTTTTTATTAGATAAAGTGACGAGACATACAACGTCTGCCTATAACAAATGCTATCACACAGATCACTTCCGGGTGGCACCACACTGCGCGCTTCACCTTGAGACATCAGTTCTTAAGTCTCATATGCACAATGATTACCCTATAGCTCTCAGTGCCCTTCAGACCGAAACACAGTAATGATTGCAAACTGCTGCTTCGCGGCAGAATAACTGGTCCTGGTGTGGTACCTTCCTAGACGGATTCCTGCATAGAAATCCTACCAGTAAAAAGCCTGTAATAAATTAAGTCCGTGCATCTGAACTTGTTGCAGTGTACATGTTAATATGTCACATGTGCATATGTTACGCGGCGACCGCGAACCTGTGGTAGTTCAGAGGCCGGGCGCTTGCCTTATATTTCATAGTACGCGGTCACTGAGGTCGATCCCTAGAGCTGGCACCTCGAAAATTATTCTGCAGTTTTAAGTATGTATATACTACATGCTCAGTGGTAAAGGAAAATATTGTGAGGAAACCTACATCTCTGAGACAATGTGAACATGGGAAGTCCTCCTAACCGCATTGAAACAGTGTGGCGAACTCACCCCGGCTCCAAAGCCCCCTCATAAATAGGACACAGGATACAAGTTATTAGTTTTAGGATTTCTGTGCAAGAATCAGTGTGGTTGGTCCACCGCAGTGACAGTTATTCTGCCGTCCAGCAGTAGTGTGCAAGCATTCCTGTCTTACGGTTTGAAGGGTACTGTTAGCTACTGTAATTACGTTGCATGTTAGACCTAAGAACTGATGTCTCAGAATGCCGAGCGCGGTGTGGTGCACATAGATGTGTTCTGGGTGACACATCATTTGTTATGGGCAGACGTTGCACTTATCTTCAGGAGAATGATCTGCTCATCCCGTTATTTAATTCGACAAAAGATATATCACAATAAGTACTCTCACATTGTAACTATTCAACTTTAGCGATGATAAAATAAATAAGTACTTAATCTTTTTCAAGATACTTTCTAAGGTTATATCAGTCTAGGCCGTCGAATGATATATTTTTATAAATTATGATCGTCATAGGTAGGACCATTTTATCTAAGTTGTGGTTATTTAAGTATCTGGTGGTAGGATTCCTATGCAGAAATCCGTCTAGGTAGGTACCAGCCCATGGCCAGTTATTCTGCCGTGAAGCAGTAGTGTGCAAACATTACTGTGTTTTGGTTTGAAGGGCACTGTGAGCTAGCGTAATCACTGGGCATATGTGACTTAAGAACTGATGGCTCAGGGTGACGGGCGCAGTGCAGTGTCACACAGAAATGTTCTGGGTGAACGTTTTGCTCATTTCGTCGCTATTACCAATAATAAAAAAAAAAACTTGTTCTTTTAGGTGTATCATGGAAAGATGATTATTCACTAAAGAAGCTGCAAGTCTAAGACAGTTTACGAATACTAATTAATTACTAATCCCTAAACTCTTGTTAGGGGTTCACAATGTTTATCTATCAAAAAAGGAGATTTGCATTCTTACACAAGCTATGGCTACCCCAACATTTTTATTTAATAATGTGGGAAAGGCACACGGCTCCGCAGCCCGCCATGTGCGAAGAGCGCCGTCCTTCTCAAGCGCTCCACCCGACACGGACAAGAAGTCGCGAAGGACCTTAGTCCACAGCCAAACTGGTGAACCAGCAAAAAGCAAACTTCGACCGAAGCCTCGCATGTTAATGCGTGTTTTCATCATACAAGTATACAGCTAAGTGAAGTTTTAGCGAATGCACGTTATTATCGTATACAGTATACGTTATATATTGTCGGCTCGGTTGGCGCAGTGGCTAAGCCCTTGGCTTCTGCGCCGCGGGTCTCGGGTTCGATTCCCGCACGGGACAAATCTTTGTATGGCTTACAAATAGTTGTTCCGGGTCTGGGTGTTTGTGCATGTGGAATTTATGTCTGTAAAACGCACCCACGACACAGGAGAGATCCTACTGTGAGGCATCGTTTTTTTTATAAAAAAAAAGAAACAACACGCACAGGTAACAAGTCGTTAGTCACATGTGCACTCGATCAAAACTAACAAGCTCCATTGGATGGCCGTTCACGTCCATCACTCAGCGCGTGGAGGCTGTCGTGTCCGTTTGTTAACCAACTGCCGACCTTGAGTGCTCAATTAAAACTGCGTCTACCGCGCGGAGCAGCCGAGCCCTCGGGCCCAGTTACTTCCACAATCGAAACGTTCATTTATGCGCTTTGTATTGCTACAATTAATTTCTCCGAAGCCAGAAGAAGGTAAGAGACAATAAATTTAATTCATATAAAAAATTCCATAATTCCGCCGTTCTAAATATTAACAAATTTTTCATCATCATCATCGTCAACTCAGCCTATCACTAGTCCAATGCTGAACATAGGCATCACCCATAGATAGCTCTCATTTTTCTGGATTTTGCCATAGTCGCCACGCTTGGCAGTTTATTTATTCAGATGTTCCTGGAAGACGCCGCTGCCCATCTCTTGGTTTTCACTTTCCTTCTGTCGACTTTTAGGACACCCACAGCACGGGTGTGGTCGAATGCACTTAATTTTTTTAAATAAAGAAATGCTTTGTTATTGCAATAATATATTGTCGACCGCGTGGCGTAGCGGTTAGCGTACCTGACTTCTGCGCCACCGGTCCTGGGTTCGATTCCCAGCCGGAGGTAACATTTGTGCAAAAACACAAATTTTTCCTTTTCGGGTCTGGTTGTGTTGTGCATGTGAAATGTATGTTTGTAAAACGCACCCACGATACAGGAGAAAATCCTACTGTGGGGCTTTCTTTGATATAAAAAAAAAAAAAATGTGTAAAATTTAGATATTCGGCTATTGATGACTTGTGGTATATCAGCGCGGCTCGGTGCTGCAAACAATGTTGATTGAACAAATACAATTAGTCTCGTATAACTGAGCGCATAATGATCGTAATTAGCTCAATAAGCCGTGTGGTGGCGGCTCGTTAAAAGAATACTACCACTCCATCTCATCCAATGGATCTCGTAAAAGGCGAGTAAGGAATTAAACTGCACTGTGCACCCAACAGCGCATGGTGGCGATGGGCTCACCACCTACGAGTATCACACCAAGTGCATTATATTGTTTTGGTGAAACGTGGATTGTGGCAGTCATCTGTTTTTGCAGTGAGTGCCCAGTCTCTGACTACCCCTTATGGGATACAGTCGTGATCTTATGTATGTATGTATTAGCTCAATAAATGCAGCGATATTAATAACAGGCGAACTGTGGAACGAAGTTAACAGATTGATTGTCGATAGCGAAGTATAAGTTTTGTATTTATTTACCTTCAGTATTTCGTCGTTCGAGAGTGTGGCCCTTGGTCAGTTGTTTGGCTTCGAATCCCACCCGAAACCAACATTTTGTCACGAAAACACAAATCGTTGGCCGCCTAAAACTTTGCGTTGGAAAGTTTATTTTATTAGATAAAGTGACGAGACGAGCGAAACGATCACCTAGTAAGTGCAACGTCTGCCTATAATGCTGCGTCACCCAGAATTTTTTTTCGAAACACGCAAAAATTTTCTGGGTGACTCGACGCACGACGAACTCGGCACCTGAGACATCAGTTCTGAAGTTTCTTATGTTTAGTGATTACACTAGCTCTGTGCCCTTCAGACCGAAATATAATAATATTTGCACAATACTATTTTACCGCGGAATAACTAATGAAGGAAAGAAAGTTATTTTATAGCGCGCACGTGCAAACTAATACCGCCACTGGAAGCCGCCACCAGGTACCTTCCAACACTACAACTGGACAAAAATTCAATACACACCACTTCCGCGGTGTGTACTGCCACACGACAGGTATTTTACGTCAAAACGAGGCATTATAATCTGATATTTTGCACGTCTCATGGCGCGAAGCGGCGTGTGATAGTGCTTTATACCCGACATGTCAAGGTCAAGCGATTCGGCGATCTTCAAACGCCTCTATCACAATTATATTGCACTTATATGCTAATATGAATAGACTCACACCATGAAAACACTTTAATTACTGGCTTAAAATTATTTTGAAAAATCATCTAATATTGCTACTTCGAAAAAAAAAACGTGGGCGTCGGGATTTTTTTAGAGAATTGAGGTATCGAGACCGGGTTTTTTATATCGTGTCCGGAATTTATCTTCTGGTTTCCTATTTCATATCAAAAGTCTAGCACTTGTTGTTATTAGGAAAAATATTTTTTCCTTATTGTTTTCATCTGAAATGGAAATTACTCGTAACATTTGAACCTCAATACGTTTTTTTTTTCTTAAGAGTTAAATGAGCGACATGACACATGCACTTTTGGATTTTCCAAACTTCACTTAAGTAATGTTTACGACAGACAGCCGCCGGGTCAGCCTCCACCACTACATTAAAGTGTTTTTTTAACAATTATAAAAATTAATTTTCTTTCATTCATTATAACGGATTTCCACAAAGTAACGCTTGATTATATTGACTGTAACGGAATAACTGGCACTTGCGGTGGTACAGACTCGTACCCAGGCATATTACCGCATAGAAATATACAAACAATCAGAGAAAAATTAAATTAAGCTATGCAGGAATCCGTCTAGGTAGGTACCACCCCAGGGCCAGTTATTCTGCCGTGAAACAGTAGTGTGCAAACATTACTATGTTTCGGTTTGAAGGGCACTGAGAGCTAGCGTAATCACTGGGCATATGAGACTTTAGAACTTATATCTCAGGGTGACAGGCGCAGTGTGGTGTCACACAGAAATATTCTGGGTGACACAGCATTTGTTGTGGGTGGACGTTGCACTTACCATCAGGTGAACGTTTTTCTCGTTTGGTCACTTTATACAATAAAAAAAAAACTGGTATCTATACGGGTTATAATGCTCGTGGCAATGGAGTCAGACATTTTTTGAATCGTTCAAAATGGCGGCGATGTGGTTTGCCAACCGTCACGTTTCGTTTACCGCGGGGGCGAAAAGTGGGCTACATCTGTACCACTTTTATGAGAAAAAGGCGTGACTATATATAAAAAAAACACGCGAAATGATGCAGAAAAAATACCTTCGCTGCAAAATTAATAGTATGTTAATAGTAATGGTGGTAGGATTTCTATGCAGCAATCCGTCTAGATAGGTACCACACCAGGGCCAGTTATTCTGCCGTGAAGCAGTAGTGTGCAAAAATTACTGTGTTTCGGTTTGAAGGGCACTGTGAGCTAGCGTAATCACTGGGCATATGAGACTTTAGAACTTATGTCTCAGGGTGACGGGCACAGTGTGGTGTCACACAGATAGTTTCTGGGTGACACAGTATTTTTTGTGGGCATTGCTCTTACCATCAGGTGAACGTTTTGCTAAAAAAAATCCCTGTCGGTTTTAAATTTACGACGAGTAGAATCCGACCCTGTACTTCCCGCCGTACATTTGCCAGTGCGATGTAACGCGCACTAACCGCGAGAACTAATTGGTTCCAATCAAAATGGAACTTTAATGTAAATTATTAATGTTGTTGAGTAGTGTTGATAAATTAGCGAACCAAAGCGGAGTAACCAATTGATATAACTAACTGCCGATAGGTGTCCGGCAGAGTAGATTTGCTTTCCTACTGAAGTTTTTCGAATTAGGTTTTGTACGCCTTTTGACATTTTTTAATTTGTTAAAGAAACGAGACGGGCGAATCGTTGACCTGATGGTAAGTGCAACGTCTGCCCATAACAGATACTGTGTTACTCAGAATATTTCTGTGTAGCACCACACTGCGCCCGTCAGCCTAAGACATCAGTTCTTAAGTCTCATATGCCCAGTGATTACGCTAGCTCTCAGTGCCCTTCAGACCGAAACACAGTAATGTTTGCACGCTACAGCTTCACCGCAGAATAACTGGCCTTGGGTGGTATCCATCTAGGCTTCTTTTCACCAAAAGTTTATATCAAATATACACTCGGCGTCAAAAAAATCGCACATCCGAAAAAAATAATTGAAATACTATTTTAACACAACAGGCCAATGGCAATGTTGTGGTTTGAGGGTATCATTCGAAAGGTAATTTCATTAGCTTTCAGGAATTTTAATTAAATTTTACTTTTATAACTAGACGAAAGAGAAATTAAAGAAAAAGACAGGGTATGTACAAATTTGCAAATTAATAATTAAAAAAAAACTAAATAAATACTAAAAAAGTTCTTAAAACCTAGTGTTACCCCCCCTTGCCTTGATAACGGCTTCCATGCGATCTTTCATGGACCTTACAAGGATCGCAACAGCCTCTTGGGGTATTTATTCCCACTCTTCAAGTACCGCACCTTGGAGCTCTTAAAGACCGGCTGGAGCTGGATCTCGAGTTCGCACGCGCCGTTTTAGGTCATCCCAGAGATGTTCTATTGGGTTAAGGTCTGGACTTCGTGCTGGCCAATGCATAACAGGGATATCGACCTCCTGTAAATAATCCCGTACAATAGCCGCGGTGTGGCAACGAGCATTATCATGCATTAACATGAATCCATCACCGACATAACCAGCATACGGGACCACATGTTCCTCCAGGATTTCAGTAATGTACCGACCAGCATTTAATGACCCTTGCCCACGGCCACCCGAGTCCGGGAAACGCACACAAGTTCCGTTTTCCCGTCGACGGAAATGCCGCCCCAAAACATACACGAGCCACCCCCGTATTCGACGGATTCTTCGAAGCAGGATTGTGTGAACCTCTCCCCCTGTCTTCTGTAGACCCTTCTACGTCTGTCATTGCAGAAGAGACAGACCCTCGTCTCATCAGAGAAGAGTACGGTCCGCCACTGTTCTAGAGTCCACTCGCAATGATTGCGAGCAAACTCTAGGCGATCTCTGCGATGCTGTGCAGTAAGTTTTGGACCTTTAGCAGGTCTATGGGCTGTTAAACTCTTTTCGTGTAACCTTCTTCTTATCGTAGAAACACTCACAGATGTTCTCCGAGTTGATCGAAGCTGTTGTTGCAACTCAACAGCATTTGTAAAACGGTTTCGTAAAGATGTCGTAACGATGAAACGGTCATCTCTTTCTGATTTGCACCGTTTTCTTCCAGATCCCGGTTTTCTAACATAACCACCAGTCTGCTGAAAACGTTGGAACACCCGTCGAACTGAAAAACGGGACAGGTTCAACTGTCGAGCAACGTCACACTGCCGCATCCCCGACTGCAATAGGGCAATCACTTGAGCGGCTTCTTCAGAGCTGGTGTCCATCTTTACTTGTTCTTACCTGGGTTACTTGTTCACGTGTGTTCACTGCAAAGTCTAAATTACGACTGGCCCATATTTCATCCAGATCGACCCTTTTATTCCCATTTTTAGGTGGTGTAACTAGCATCCTTACTAACGAGCATTTGACAGTGTTTATTTTTGACGCTCTATAATGATAAATGTTTTAATGATTTCATGATTTTTTTATTAATAATGTAAAGCTATTCAAATACCCATTTCAAACATACCAATATTTATATAAATAAAATTCGTTTCTAGCCATTACAGCGATTTTTCGCGCAAACTCAGAGAGGTGCGATTTTTGTGACGCTGAGTGTATTACAAATTTCTTCGACGCCAAACTTTTATCAGTTTTTAGGCGTTACGCTCCTATTCTTACTTCCCTAGTGAACGTAATATTTTTTCAGAATAAGTAATCTACTTTATATACGTATATCTAGAAAATCTTAAATTTCTTACAAATATTTATATACATAACAAAAGTTAAGCTACCATATTAGTTCTCTAATATAAAATATTATTTAATTTATATATTAGTTTGTTCTCATATGTTAAAATCTACCAAGCCATCTAGGCTACAGAGCGTACTATAGAAATAGACATACATATTAAAAACATTACTCTCATCCTGAGACAGTCGGGAATAAATGGGCTCCAAACGTCGTGTTAAAAATAGTTAAAAAAAATTAAAATTTATAAAAAGTAATAGTTTTTAGCCCAATCAAATTCAGTGGATACGGAAGTACGAGTAAAATAAATGTGATCTTTATATTCCCAGGGCATCCTTAGGGCGGATTTCACCGTTGAAAATAAACGCGATCAGTTCAAGCTAAACGAAGTTAAGGCGTTTAACTGTGTTCAATGTTACAGTTGGTATTTCATCAACATCAAATGAACGCAGTTAAAGCTAAACGCGGTTCAAATTATGAACACCCAATTTTCGACGTTTAGCTCAATTAAACGCGTTAAGAGAGCTGACATTGTTTGCATACCTATGTGACCTATGAATAAGAACAGGCTCACATAATGATTTCTTATATTTACGCGAACACTACACATTTAAACGAAACAAATTTTACACGGATTTTATACTCGTGACCCAACGGCTTCCCACGGTCCTCCCGTGACAGTGGGTGCTGTAAAGCACTCGAAACGTCGGATTATAAATAGTTAAAATTAAAAGCGTTTAAATCCGCAAAATTAGTTTCATTTAAACAAAAACAAAAACAGTAATGACATATGGAACCGAGACGTGGTACTTCACTGCAGGCTGCATGAGAAAGCTCAGAATCGCGCAGCGAGCTATGGAAAGGGCTTTGCTCGGAGTTTCTCTGCAAGATAAGATCCGTAACGATGTTATCCGCAGCAGAACTAGAGTAACCGACATAGCCCTAAGACCCCCCACTAGATGGAGCGACGACCTGCACGGCGGGAAATCGATGGATGCAGGTGGCTCAGGACCGTGTTTTGTGGCAATCTATGGGGGAGGCCTATGTTCAACAGTGGACTATGGCAAGCTAAAATGATGATGATGATGATGAAATAAAAACAGGCTTTTTGATATCGTCAAAATTCGAAATACATCGAGTATTTGTTTTAGATAGTGACGATATACGGATGGTAGGATTCCTATGCAGAAATCCGTCTAGGTAAGTACCACCCCAGTGCCAGTTATTTTGCTTTGAAGTAATAGTGTGCAAACATAATTGTGTTTCGGTTCGAAGGGCACTGAGAGATAGTGTAATCACTGGGCATATGAGACTTAAGAACTGATGTCTCAAGGTGACGGGCGCAGTGTGGTGTCACACAGAAATGTTCTGGGTGACACAGCATTTGTTGTGGGCAGGTGTTGCGCTTACCGTTGGTCATTTTATCAAATGCAAAAAAAATATTCGTTTTCTTATGCGGCCAAAATGTAGCTGATGAAATAGGTTACATGAAAACCGAGATCAAATTTTACATTTCAACTCAGTTAAGGGAAACGTGGTTTTATTAAACTTGGTTTCCAAAGCGAACGGTGAAATTGGTTCTTAGACCTTTCGCGATAAGGGTACGAAAAATTAATTTCCCGCTTGTCAATTTAGAGGAAGGCCGATGAAATTGTATTGTCGCGCGACAAACAGTTCTAAACGTAGGAAATTGAACAATCGAATTTTTTTCTTAAAGAATGCTTCCTTCACAAGTGAATAACCTCAACATTTAAAAAGCACTACGTATATACTCGTACATCACGCACACATGCGTATCACATCAAAGTCATTCCATCACACTGCACGTTTGCACTCTACTGCTTCACGAAAGAATAACTGACCCTACCTGACCTACTTGCATAGGAATCCTACTGCCGGTTACCACGTTATACAGATGAAGGAACTCATATACAGTTTTTTTTTGTGATAAAAGTGACGGAACGAGCAAAACGTTCAACTGATGGTAAGTGCAACGTCTGCCCATAACAAATGCTGTGTCACGCAGAACAGTGTGACACCACAATGCGCCCGTCACCCTGAGACGTCATTTCTTAAGTCTCATATGCCCAGTGATTACACTAGCTCTCAGTGCCCTTCAAACCGAAACACAGTAATGTTTGCACACTACTGCTTCACGGTAGAATAACTGGACCTGGGGTGGTACCTACCTAGACGGATTCCTGCATAGGAATCCTACCATCAGCGACTTCATCGTTTCAGCCTATCACAAGTCCACTGCTGAACATAGGCCTCCCCCATAGATAGCCACAAAAGTTTGTAGCTTTCATTTTAGAGGGATTTGGACATAGTTACCACGCTTTACTTATTTAGATGTTCCAGGATTATGCTGCTGCCCATCTCCTGGTTACGGCCATGTCCTGGCAGTTTTTCGACTTAAGTAAAAGTAAAAGTAAAAGTAAAGTTTCAGCCAATAAATGTTCCACTGCTGAGCACAGGCCTCCTCTCTGAGAGAGTTGGCGGACTTCACATGTCTTCGAAATATTTTTTATTTCTCAAACATGCAGGTTTCCTCACGATGTTTTCCTTCACCGCCTAGCACGTGGTAAATCAGCATTTAAAATAACAATTTTAGAGGTGCCGGCCGGCCGGTTTCGACTTAAAGATAAGCAAATTTTAATTTTTGAGATTACAGCAAATCCTGACTGATTTAATTTGATAAAGACAAATCAAGAGTCTTTTGTAAGTCCGAAGAAAGGGATGCTGGTATTGTATCGTCGGGGGATTCAATTCTTACTGTTGGAAACTGTGTAATGTTTTTTGTTGACCTCAAAGTTTCCAAAAAGAATTGGACGCGAATGGGTGAACTATTGTACAGACAAACAAGGAAAAATTATAAATAATATAATATAGTTATTTATTGTAATTACATTTTTTTATTGGATAAAATGACGAGACGAGCAAAACGTTCACCCGATGGTAAGTGCAACGTCTGCCCGTAACAAATGCTGTATCACCCAGAACAATTCTGTGTGACACCACATTGCGCCCATCACCCACAGACATCACTTCTTAATTCTCATATGTCCAGTGATTACACTAGTTCTCAGTGCCCTTCAGACCTGAAAAACAGTAATGTTTGCCCCTGGGATGGTACCTGCCTATACGGATTCCTGCATAAGAATCCTATCACCAGTAAACATACAAATAGTTACGCCTTTTTCTCATTTATAGGGATAGGCCGAGGCCACACATGCAGCTCACCTTTCGCCTTCGTGGGAAACAAGACGTAACGGTTGTCGAACCACGTCTCCGCCATTTTGTTCAGAGTCAAAAATATCGAAATCTTATCTTACTCCCCATTCCGTTTCCACGAGCAGTATAGAGACAGTATTGCATTAGATGGTGTTCTTCTGCATAAAGACTGTCTGAACAATAGCCTGAACCTTAGTCGTCTCTTACGAAACCTCGGTAGGAAAGAGGCACTTATTTTAATTGGGACCCATGATTTCTTAATAAAGACAGTTGTGAAGGGACTTCAGAGAAAACTTTGAAAATGTCGAGAAAATTTACATTAACAATATATTGTTAATGTGAAGTGCTGGCCGTTGTTCGATAGAAAATATTAATCCCAATTAAAATAAGGATAAAAGCGGAGATTTGAACTATGAAAAATGGTTTATATTTTTAGGTTTAGTAATTTTATGAGGTAAAACACTACTTCAATGCTCCATACACTTTCGGACCCCCACCTTTCGAAGATTTTTTATCCACAATGAAAAGAAAACCATCTGGAGGTATATTTTGTAACCTATTCATTGGTTATTGGGATCAAATGAAACCGATCACGAAACCAACCGGAGTTACACGGTAGACCCCCTGGTTCTCCAACATAATTTGGAGGGAGTCAATATCTAACGATTTTGACTTTTATTGCACAAGCTGTTTGGTAAATAGTACAAGCGAGACAGTACACGTGCATGCTTGTATACATTTTTGGTGGATGATATTACTACCCGCTACCTGGCCAGATTGGGTGATCTGATCTGAGAAGGGCGTCTCCTTCTAAAGGTAATATTTTAGACGTTGTGTATATAGTTCGTATCACAGAAACTTTTCATAGCGCGATTATGGAACGTATGAGATATTTCTTAAGCTTCTCAAGTGGTGATAGATGTCGCTACACATTTAAAGTCTATGCAGGAATCCGTCTAGGTAGGTACCACCCCAGGGCCAGTTATTCTGCCGTGAAGCAGTAGTGTGCAAACATTACTGTGTTTCGTTTCGTTTGAAGGGCACTGTGAGCTAAGGTAATCACTGGGCATTTGAGACTTGAGAACTGATCCCAGGGTGAAGGCTGCAGTGTGGTGACACACAGAAAGATTCTGGGTGACACAACATTTGACGTGGGCGGACGTTGCACTTACCATCAGGTGTACGTCTTGCTCGTTTCGTCACTTAATGCAATAAAAAAAAAATTTTTTTTTGACGACGTTACAAACACTGAAAATGAATATAAAAAAATCAACTAATCCAAATATTTTAGACAGGGATTGACTTTTTTACATGGAGAACTGCCTAACGCATACTAAAACACTGGTGGTGGTGTTCCCCTTAGCCGCATGTTGGCAGGGCCACGGTAACGCTCGCGCACGCGTCCGCAACCCCACCTCCATATTCGCGGCCCCTCCTTGGGAGAGAACAGCTCCTTTTCTCTCTCCTTCCTAGTAAGGCGTGCCGCAACACAGGACGTGCCTTTCCAACACAGCCTCTCCTTTGTGTGCGCAACGGACCCCCCTGAGTCTGCCTCCCGCAGGCCACGGGACTAGGAAACTTGCTCTCGAAAGCATCAGTCTTGCGGACCCCAGCAGCGGATCTGGTCTGTGGCTCCGCCGCCAACCACATTTCTGCTGCAGAAGGAAGAGAACGGAGTGACTTAGGTTGACCTAGTTGCCTCCTCCGGCAAATACGGTAGAGTACATGGTGAGCGACTCCGTCCTCCCGAGCTTCTGCTCTCTACTCCTGCTCCTTCCGAGATATTAGTATCCTACACCTTATAGTTCCTTTCCGAACAGACCATTTCCTACCCCATGTCCATCTCGTACCTAATCCTTCTCCTTTCCTCTCCGCCAAGCCCGTAGTTGCCATGCCGAATTTTTTTTATTGGATAAAGTGACGAGACGTTCACCTGTAAGTGCAACGTCTGCTCATAACAAAATGCTGTGTCACCCAGAATAATTCGGAAAGCTCAACCATTGAAATTCGGAACATAGGTAGCTTGCATTCTATAGACGGACATAGGATACTTTTTATCTCGGAAAATCAAAAAGTTACATCAGTTACTTTACAGATTCGGATCGATGATATACATATACACTTCCGCATTTGAATCGGATTTTGGGGTTTTCATTCTTGAGCGGAACCCTAATTACTTTTCTAAAATTAAAGTAGTCTAATTTACCCGCTATAATATTAGCTATCAGTCAGTGAAAGTCTCATGAAAATCGGCCCAGCCGTTTCGGAGATTGGCCGGAACAAATAGACAGACAAAAAATTTAAAAACTTAAGTACCGTATATACTTTCATAAGCATTGTTATTTTGTTATTGCAGACAGACACTTCAATTTTATTTATTTGTATAGATTTTGCATGGCGGTCTTAGTAATTTGTCTATCACACCACAATGGATTCCCGCATTATCTGATTGTATTTAGAAGGCTTTCGCTGTCAGCCTCGCGTCGTGTAAGCGTTTAAATGACACGTGTAATACGATCAGCATAACAATAAATAAGCACGTAACTTGATAGTTTGTAATCCGATTATACAGTTCAATGGATATCACTGTAAATTGGAATGACAGCTTTAGTATTGATTTGTTTATACTGTATCTTAACTCAGGGCTTAACGTTTCTGCTCTATATATTTCAGTTACAATGATACTGGTGGTAGAATTGGGTGGTGGTAGAAAAGAGATGGTAGACCGCAACCACACGGCGACTTAAGAGAATGTATCAACCCACCTCTTCCCGTGGGTGTCGTAAAACCCGACAGAGGAAAAATGAAAACCGGGAGATGGGAAGCAGTATTTATAAATTAACTGCAGTTGCCAAACCGCCTGCCAAGCGTGACAACTATGGCGAAATCCCCAAAATGAGAGCTACAAACTTTTGTGGCGATATATGATATAGGCCTATGTGCAGCAGTGGACCCGTGATCAGAAATGATAATACTGGTGGTATTATACATATGCAAAAATCCGTAAAAAGCCGTGGTAGCTCAGGGGCCTGGTGCTCGCCTTTAATTTCATAGTAAGCGAGTAACCTGGGTTCGATCCCCGGTGCCAGCACCTCTAAAATTGTTCTACAATTTTAAGTGCTGATTTACGACGTGCTTAGCGGTGAAGGAAAACATCGTGAGGAAACCTGCATGTCCGAAGAATAGAAATATTTCGAGGACATGTGAATTCCGCCAACCCGCATTGGAGCAGCGTGGCGGATTGTTCCTAGCTCCAAAACCCTCACAGAAATGAGAGGAGGCCTGTGCTCAGCAGTGGGACATTTATAGGTTGAAACTTTACTTTTTACTACTTTTAAAAATCCGTCCGGGTAGGTACCATTGCAATGCCAGTTATTCTGTCTTGTAGTTGTAGAACATTACTGAGTTTCGGTCTGAAGAGAACTATTAGCTATTGTAATTACTGGGCATATGGGACTTAAGGACGGACGTTCGATCGGAGTCTCATACCACAGATGTGTTCTGGGTGACACAGCATTTCTTATGGGCAGATTTTCACTTACCAACAGGTGAATGATTTGGTCATCTAAAAAAAATAATAATGTTAAAAAACAAAGTCGGGCCGAGAACGTAATGGTTGACCTACACCGCAGTTACATAATGGCGGTAGCACATGAAGGAGTAAATAGGCGAGGTAGCCCGTTCTCACAGAATAGTGGACGTAATCAGAGTGAGAGAGTAAATCAGAGTAGTGTGTGAATTGCCAATGTAAAGCAGCCTTATCGTTGTTGCATTTTGTGAAGAAGAACCCAAACCCATTGCCGGGGGGATGGCCAAAGTAAGAGGCTATATAGATTTTCTTTCAACATAGATAAATAAAAAAATATGGACAAGTGGGAACTTAACTCGCATGGAGAGGGTTCCGTACATTACTACAAATGTAAGTTCTTACGCCCAAAAATTGAGAAATTTATTATTTTAGACCATGTGGCAGCGGCTTAAGGGAATCTACCAACCCATCTTATCAAGCGGGTGTTATTAAAGTCAACAGAGAAAAAATTAAGACCAGAAGATGAGCAGCGGCATCTTCCTGGAACATCAGAATAAAGAAATTGCGGTTACCAACCCGCTTGCCAAATGGGGTTTTCTATGGCAAAATCCCCCAAAATAGGAGCTACAAACTTTTATGGCAATCTGGGGGAAGGCCCGGGGGGGGGGTTGGTTGTATGTTCAGCAGTGGACTAATTATAGGCTGAATTGATGACGATTATGATTAAAAACCATATACTTCTTAGGGGTGGGGAGGTTTTCAGTTTTCATCTATTTTCTTAAGAAATGATATTTTGCAAGGTACAGTTTCGAAATATATTTTTCTATTTTCTAATTTACCCTCCAAAAAAGTGGCCCCCCCCCCTCTATTTAAGATATATTTTCTGACATTGCACGTCATTGTGTGAGTCACAGACGTACATGTGTTTACCCAACTTCATCTTTAGTGGAGGAGTACATTCACAGCAAAATGGCTGTGAGAGACGGACAGACCGACACATGAGTGATCCTATAAGGGTTCTGTATTTTCATTTGGAGGTACGGAACCTTCAACAACAGTTGAAGATATCTGAAGGAGGTTTACGAAACTTCATTATGTCTAACCCATCGTCTTCTTAAGCCTGCTGTACTTTTGCGGTTTTCGCATGGTATGGTACCTCGCATACCTAAGTATTCACAGCCTTTATCAGTAATGTTTGATTCTCAGAGTGCGGATTCCTATGCATGAAGTTTTATACATACATTCATAGTCGTTGTTCTCCTTCTCGTTGGTGTAAGCAAACCGCATCTTTCTTTTCATACAAGCTCGTCGGTTGCGGGTACTTTAGACGTGGCCTTTTTTTAAAACGACTTCGACCTGATCGTGATACGTTCGCCTATGACCCTTATCGGCTTGCTCATTTCGTCAATCAAGTTTTACAACCTACAACTATTTTTAAGAAACGGGATTTTAATAAATCTAATCTAAAAATCTTTTTTTAGTTCAATCAAAATAATATTCACCTTACATTAGCGCGTTCGGATTTACAAACTCTCTAGCTTTATTATAACTAGTCGGATCGTAAGTTCTGTCACATCCTAATTTAATTTAAATTTAGAATACTGGACAGAAATGTTTGAACTGATTTTGAATGAAAAACTTTTGCGCAATCTTAAAAAAAAAATTGGTCCATTTAAATAAATGGAGTGAATGCTAAAGGAAGACAGAGTCAACTTAACGCGTCGAGATTTTTAAACTTCTGCTAAATTTGGAAATAACGCACACAAATAGGTTCGTATATCGTACTATATTCGACCTTTGAAGATTGTAAAAGGAATGGCCGAACTCGTATGGTTAGGCCACCAGCAGTCATCAAAGCAGTGGGGGCGCGAATCCAACGAAAATTTATCCGCTAGCGAAACATGTTAGCCCTTCAACAGGGGTTAAGCAGAACTACCGTCAAAAGAATGCACTAAGACTAAGCTTATCGACGAAAATCATCTTAATTAGCTGTCTGAAACAAGGATAGAGAATATCAAACAAATTGATAAAGAGCAAATTTTGAGTACCACAACAGCGAAGAAACGGACAGGATGATTTCTTATATTTACGCGAACACTACACATTTAAATGAAACTAATTTTACGGATTTTATCGCGTTTAATTTTATTATTTATAACCCGACGTTTCGAGTGCTTTACAGCACCCATGGTCCCATGGTCCCATGGCCATGGGTGCTGTAAAGCACTCGAAACGTCGGGTTATACGAGTAAATAATAAAATTAAACGCGATAAAATCCGTAAAATTAGTTTCATATAAACGGACAGGAGTAAATATCCATAGAAATTTTCATCATTTATGGTTTGCACTCTCTTGGCTGACTGAGGTATTTCCCTGTGAAAAATGTTTGAAAACTAGCGCTGTTGTGTATCAAGATACTGATCGAAAACGGCAGGAATCCGTCTAGGTAGGTACCACCCCAGGGCCAGTTATTCTGCCGTGAAGCAGTAGTGTGCAAACATTACTGTGTTACGGTTTGAAGGGCACTGTGCATATGAGACTTAAGAAATCATGTCTCAGGGTGACGAACGCAGCGTGGTGTCGCACAGAAATGTTCTGGGTGACATAGCATTTGTTATGGGTAGACGTTGCACTTTACATCAGGTGAACGTTTTGTTCGTTTCGTCACCCTATCCAATAAAAAAAGACACTGAATACTCCAACAAGATTCAGTGCCAGCTCATTGAACACAATGATGTATGAATACCACTGCATGACAGTTGATAACTGGCACAGCGGTGGTACCTAACTAGACGGATTCCTGGATAGAAGTCCCACCACAATAAAATCATAGATTTCTTTTTTATTGGATAAAGTGACGAGACCTGCAAATGTTCACTCGATGGTAAGTTCAATAAATGCTGTATCATCCAGAATACTTCTTAGAGGCACCACACTGCGCCCGTCACCTTCAGACATCAGTTCTTATGTCTCAAGTGCCCAGTGATTACACTAGCTTTCATACATATATAAGATCACGTCAGAGACTGGGCACTCACTGCAAAAAAAGATGACTGCCACAATCCACGTTTCACCAAAATATAATGCACTTGGTGTGACAGGTGGTGAGCCCATCGCCACCATGCGCTGTTGGGTGCACAGTGCAGTTTAATTTCTTTCTCGCCTTTTACGAGATCCCTTGGATGAGATGGAGTGGTAGTATTCTTTCAGTGGTCTTCAAACACAGTAATATTGGCATACTACTGCTTCACGGTAGAATAACTACATTCTACTGACTGTACAGCATTTGTTATTAATTGTCGGACAATGTCAGCCGCCGCCGATTCATTGACGCTTGCTAATTGATTGAATTTGTTCGATGCTTTGGTTTGTTTAATAAATTTACAACGAAGCAGACTTTACTTAGTTTTATCTGTAATTGATGTTCGAATGTTTGGAATTCATATGTCGTTTGTGTAAATTCAGATGCGAATTTAGACTTTTGTGAGTGTACGAGTGTGTATTCAGTCTCGTTGATTGTTTTTGCTGCGAAATACAATTAAAACGATATTAATTAAATTTAGCTTTAAGGTCAAAGCAACGACACGGCAGCATGGCCTAGTGCTCAGAGTACTGATTTCTATGCTGCGGATCCTGGGTTAGAATCCCAGCTGAAATCAACAATTCAAGTGAAATTAATTTGTGCTGAGTGACAAAAATAGAGAAAGGAATACTTAGATGGGTTGGATGCGTAGAAAGGATGGATGTAAGAAGAATTATGAAACAGATTTTTGTATTACATATAGTACTATATATAGTATTGTGTGGTACCACCCCAGGGCCCGCTATTCTGCCGTGAAGCAGTTGTGTGTAAGCATTACTGTGTTTCGGTTTGAGGCGACTGTGAGCTAGCGTAATCACTGGGCATTTGAACCTTAAGAACTGATGTCTCAGAGTGACGGGAGCAGTGTGTGTCACACAGAATAATTCTGGGTGACACAGCAGTTGTTGTGGGCGGACGATGCACTTACGATCAGGTAAACGTTTTGCTCGTTTCATCACTTATTTATTATTTGTTACTTAATATGCAATAAAAAAGCCAGTAAAGGTCAACATAGGCGAACGCATCACGATCAGGTCGAAGACGTTTTAAGAAACGTCAAAAGTACCCGCAACCGAGGAGCTGGTACTAAAACGCTCATGAAAGTAGAAGAAGCAAGAGATGTGTGACAATCGTAGCAAGTGGAGAGATGTGGTCCTTTCCTACCCCAATGGGAAACGGGCGAAATCGTGTATATGTACGTTGTGTTGTGTTTACGTCTGCAAAACTCACTCCCGACACCTGAAATCCTAGCGATTGGGATCGATTTTCAGTAAAAAAAGGTCGAGCAAATAAACTTAACTCGAAATTCCATTCACATCTTCATGGTTAGCATTCCTCCGCTGTGAGCTTTTCAAAGAATTCTCTGATCCGCAGGACCAGTTTCAAGCACTTCAAGAAAAGGGTCTACTCCTTTCTCTAAAGATGGCAACACATACGTAATTACGTATGTGTTGCCATAGTTAATAGAATCAGGCGTTACTTTGCGGAGATCCATTATAATGAAGGAAGGTAAGTTACTTTGCTAAGATCCGCATGCAAAATATAAAATGGTGTATATTACCTAGTTTTTTGAAGAGCACCGCCCGCCCTCCCTCAGCGTGCACAAGCAAACTAACACCGGAACCGCCACCAGGTACCCTCCACTAACCACTACAATTCCACCACTAGATAATATACACCACTGAAGTCGAGAACACGACACGTGTTTCGCCCCAAAACGCGGCATTATCAAGCGTCATAGACTCTACGACAGACGGCCGCCGAGTGAGCGGCGCGGTCAAAGAGCTGCCTATTTATACTAAAGGTGACCCAAACGGCCCCCACCAACGACATTGCGATTACAATATCGCGGTAGCGACCGCTTGCTCACACAATCCACCACCCGAATTACATAAGCAGCCGTTTGCGACCGAATTGATAGCAAACGACTACTTCGAGTATATTTAATTGGTTATTAAATTGGGAGTTCTTGCAAAAGTGCGGCGTTACTTTACTCCGGGACAGCTTCTGACCCTATATAAAGCTCAGGTCCGGTCGGCTGTAGAGTACTGCTGCCACATATGGGCTAGAGCTCCTAAATATCAACTGGCAGCCTTGAACTCGGTGGAGAGACGGGCCAAGCGGCTAATCGGTGATCCTGACTTGGTTACTACCAATTTGTCCAGTCTCGAACACAGACGTCGGGTGGCCAGTCTCTCGGTGTTCTACAGGTTACATTTTGGAGAGTGTGCGAAGGAATTACACGAGTTAATTCCCCCTTCCCCTTTCCATCATCGAACATCAAGACGCACGGCGGGTTTCCATCCTTTTGTTGTGGATATACCCTGCATACGGACGAAGCGTTTTGCTTCGTCGTTCATAATGCGTACAGCAAAGGACTGGAATAATTTGCCTGCATCAGTCTTTCCGTCCGATTACAATGTGGGTGTCTTCAAGAGAAGAGTGAATAGGCTTTTTCTAGGCTAGTGTGCCTACCAACTAAAACTACATCGCCACTTACCATCAGGTGGGGTTGTAGTTAAACGCTAGCTTATAATGTTAAAAAAAAAAAGTACTGGATTTAAAGATATTTAAAAGCGGTGAATTCGAGACGTTTGTTTGTTTATTCAGCAGTGCAATGTTATTATTTTTATTTTTTATTATTTCTAATTGTTCCAGCATTGTTAAGTCTTACATATTTGCGACAAGGGGCTTCGGCTGTGTGTGCTGGAACAATTAGAAATAATAAAAAATAAAAATAATAACATTGCACTGCTGAATGAACAAACAAACGTCTCGAATTCACCACTTTTAAATATCTTTAAATCCATTTAAATAAAACTACACAGCTAACTTTACAGCACCCATGGTCACGGGGGGACCATGGGTGCTGTAAAGCGTCCGAAACGTCGGGTAAAAATAGTTCAAAATTAAACGCGATAAAATCCGTAAAAAAGTAGTTTTATTTAAATGTGTAATATTCGCGTAAATAAAAGAAAAAATTATCTTTAAATCCAGTACTTAAAGTTTAAACATACTCGAAGTAGTCGTTTGCATATCAATTAGGTCGCAAACGGCTGCCTATGTAATTCGGGTGGTGGATTGTGTGAGCAAGCGGTCGCTATCACGATATTGTAATCGCAATGTCGTTGGTGGGGGCCGTTTGCGTCATCTTTAGTATAAATAGGCAGCTCTTTGACCGCGCCGCTCACTCGGCGGCCGTCTGTCGTAGAGTCTATGACGCTTGATAATGCCTCGTTTTGGGGCGAAACACGTGTCGTGTTCTCGACTTCAGTGGTGTATATTATCTAGTGGTGGTATTGTAGTGGTTGGTGGAGGGTATCTGGTGGCGGTGTTAGTTTGCTTGTGCACGCTACTGAGGGAGGGCGGGCGGTGCTCTTCAAAAAACTAGGTAATATACACCATTTGTATATTTTGCATGCGGATCTTAGCAAAGTAACTTACCTTCCTTCATTAGTATGTGTTGCCATAAAAAAATGTGTCCATAAAAGAAGCAAGTCGTTCGTTCACCTGATGGAAAGCGCCACGCCTGCCCAATCATGGTTGCACAGTCACACAGAACTTTCAGAATTGGAATTTGTTGGGAGTATATAAGGATTTTAATTGGGAAAGGGTTTAAAATAATGCAACGAGATATAACTTCGGACGATTCTTACTGTGTATTAAAATGGAATGACAACAGGGGTAAATAATAAAACATAAGGAGGATTAACATTAATTCATTGATTCATCATTCATTCATTTTGATTTAAGATTAACTTAATCTAACACTCGAAAACATTGCCTGGACGGAAGACGCAGACGCTTTAAAAGAATTTCTGTGTACTGTGTATATGAGACATCGGTTCTTAAGTCTCATATGCACTGTAATGACTAGCTCCAGTTTTTTTTTTTTATATAGGAGACTAGCAAAACGTTCACGTTATCGTAACTGGTGGTCACTGAGAAAATTTCTGTGTGACCCCACACTGCGTTCGTCACCCTGAACTGAGTTCTTAATTCTCATATGCTCAATAATTACACTAGGTATCACTGCCTTTTTGACCAAAATACAGTAATGTTTGCACACTGCTGGTTCACGGCAGAATGACTGGCCCTGCAGTGTGTAATGAATAAAAAAAAAGGCGAAAATACTTAGGCGAATTTCCGCTAAGAAATCCTACCACTAGTTAAAATTTATACCAAACTTCATCAGTTCGATAACAAAGATTACATAAAAATAATAAAAGGCGCGAGCTACTCTATAGACATGACTGAAGTAAAATATTTTCTAATACATATACTATGTATTAGAAAATAAAAAATAAATAAATATTAATTAATAATCATAAAACTTGCTGTACAACAAGACAGAGAGAGTACAAAATGCAAGGCCATGTATGCTGCGTTTGTCAACTCTAACTTATGAAAAAAGCTTGTGGAAAAAAAAGTACAAGAAGAAACGTAATACTGGGTACTTGCATAATCACGTATTACAAAATTAACTGTCTGCTTTACTGTTTGAGACAAGAGATAAGGTAGTGGTAGTGTACTGCAGCCAGCGGCACTCGCGCTCGGACTATTTCGACACCATTTGAGATTCTGCGTCCGTGAGCGATGTCTGTGTGTGCGTGCCTGGAGCGTACATTATATGAAGTTTGCTTTCTATACTGTCTCTATTTTGTGGTTATTGTATCCATTGCGCCGTCTGCTCTACTAAATGTGACTAATTAGTATCGGTAATTGTGCTCGATAATTACGCTGGTATATTAGCAAACACCGATATAGGTTGGCATAGTAAGCCACAATTAGTCTGCGTAATGAATCTCTAGTCGGAACGACAATCCTACTAAATCGTCAATGTATCGACAAGCAAAGCCGAAAGTTCCGAGTTCCCATTTCACCTGAAAATTTTTTGTGCATTTTTATTGTAGGAACGAGACGAAACTGGTAACCTCAAGGTTAGTGCAACTTCTGAACATAACAAATGCTGTGTCACGTAAAACATTTTCGTGTGGCGCCGCACTACGCTCCTCACCCTGAGTCATCAGCTCTGAAGACTCATATGCCCAGTAATTACACTAGCTATCGGTGTCTTTCAGAACGAAACACAGTAATGTTTGCACACATTGCACAATTGTTTGGAGTAGCGTGGCGGACTATTCGCAGCTCCAAAACACTCTCAGAAATAAGAGGAGGCCTGTGCTCAGCAGTGAGACATTTACAGGCTACTACTTTACTTCTTATTCACCTGATCGTTTTATCGCTCTCGTCTGATGTCAAACGCACTAGTTTCTAAAGTTCATAGTACGCAAGCGACCCGGGTTCGATTTCCGGTGCCGGCACCTCTAAAATTGTACAATTACGTGTACAAGCAAGCTAATACTGCCGGGAACCGCCACCATGGTGGATCTCAGCAAGCTAATACTACTACCGGGAACCGCAACCATGGTGGATCTTAGCTAGCTAATGCTGGTACCGGGAAACGCAACCATGGTGGATCTTAGCAAGCTAATACTGCTACCGAGAACTGTCACCGTGGTGGATCTCAGCTAGCTAATTCTGCTACCGGGAACCGCCACCATGATGGATCTTAGCTAGCTAATACTGCTACCGGGAACAGTCACCGTGGTGGATCTCAGCAAGCTAATTTTGCTACCGGGAACAGTCACCGTGGTGGATCTCAGCAAGCTAATTCTGCTACCGGGAACAGCCACCGTCGTGGATCTCAGCAAGCTAATTCTGCTACCGGGAACCGCCACCATGATGGATCTTAGCTAGCTAATACTGCTACCGGGAACCGCCACCATGATGGATCTTAGCTAGCTAATACTGCTACCGGGAACCGCCACCATGGTGGATATCAGCAAATTAACTTTTCTTCCCTTATTACTAATACTAGACTCATCCAGAACTTTGGATGGTAAAGTCTTGTTTGGCTCGGTACTGCTTTTGTCACCCTGACTTCAGTTATCAATAGATTTCCCAGTTTGCACTGATTACAGTGCCACAAATAACCACAGTACAAACCGGATAACAGTGATGCTTACATAATATTGCTTAGTGGCAGAATAACTGGCGCTATGTTGGTGCACACATACATACAATCACGCTTTTTTCCCATATAAGGGCAAACGGGCAAAGGCCACACAAGTAGACCGCTGTTAGTTTTATTACGTAGGGACATTTTATTATTTTTGTTTAGTAGCGGGTGTAATTGGCCGAGGACGAAAGCCGATTGGTTCCTTACGCGGTTAATGTGTGGACCGAAGGTGAGTCTTGAATCAAGTAGGATGCCTAAGTAATTTACTGTCTTTTACCAGAGGATTGGACGATCAAATAACTCTATGGTATGGAGATGTGGCTTTATAGGCCGCGAAAAGTATATGGCTGCACTTTTGGTGGAGTAGACCTCGATCCTACATTTCCGAAACCAGTTCGGCCTTCGGATTGAAGGCGCTTAGAGATAGTGTCTGGATTATGTCCAAATACATAACGACATATATTGTCTGCGAAGAGGGCGAGGTCGACACCGCACGTGCGGTCGTTAGTGCAAAAGGGTGTAAAGCACGGGACCTAAGACTGAGCCCAAAGGTACGCCGGCGCGGATATGTGTTTCGGATCGCAACCCCGGCAACGCGTTACCGGCTGGCTCGACTTCGTAGAAAATCTTGTATGATGAGTACGAGGCGATCGGGCACACCGAGTTCGTATAACTTATATAGTAGCCCGTTGTGGCAGACCTTGTCGAACGCTTTCGCCACGCCGAAGAAGAGCGCTCCATTATTATAGCTGTGAATGAAACGGGATTGAATATGCTCCATTATGCCGAGCATCTGCTGGGTACATGAGTGCCCACGGAATCCAAACTGCTCGAAGATAGGAATCCCTCGAGACTGCATGAAGTCTCTCAAGCGGGCGAGAAACAGATGTTCGTAGATCTTGCATAGAACCTTGAGTAGGCTAATCGGCCGATATGCGGTGGAAACGGACGGCGAGAGGCGCGGTCAAAGAGCTGCCTATTTTTACTTTTGGTGACGCAAACGGTCCCTATCTAAGATATTGCGATTACGATATCGCGATAGCGGCCGTCTACTCACACAATCCACCACCCGAATTACGTAAGCAGACGTTTGTGATCGCACTCATAGCAAACGACTACTTCAAGTATATTTAAATCTAAGTTCTAGATTTTTAGTTATTTATAAGGGGTGAATATACAATAATATAGTTGATAAGTTTGTTTGTTCATTCAGCAGTGCAAAGTTATTATTATTATTTTTTATTATTTATTATTGTTCCAGCCCACAAATTTTGCTAAAGGGAAGACATAACGTTCTAGAAACTTCTCTATTTGTTATGGGGAAGACATAATGTTCGTAACACTACTCTCTTCTAAGAGATGCCGTGTGCTGCGACTTAAGAAAATCTACCACTCCATCTCATCCAATGGATCTCGTAAAAGTCGAGTAAGGAATTAAACTGCACTGTGCACCCAACAGCGCATGCTGGCGGTGGGCTCATCACCTATCACACCAAGTGCATTATATTGTTTTGGTGAAACGTGGATTGTGGCAGTCATCTGTTTTTGCAGTGAGTGCCCAGTCTCTGACTACCCCTTATGGGATACAGTCGTGATCTCATGTATGTTAAATTTGTAAATTATGGTTAATACTTTTTCTATATTTCTTAGAGTTAATATAATATATTTTATAAATGTAGTGTACATATATATTTTTTTCTTATCCTTAACTTCATTCCCATTCTTCTGTTAGTCTCCGCATCAGCCATAAGTTGACTGGTAGAGAATACCTTAGGCATTAAGTCCGCCTATATACATAATTGGTATATGAAGTTAAATAAAAGAAAAAAAGAGATAAAATTAAACTTTAGCATTAAACAAAGGCCAAGCAATTTGAATTCGAACCTATCAGGTTCCGATCCCGCACAATCGGGAGTCGTATACACCCCACGTATCTGTCAATAATACAAACGGCTGGGGATAATCCCGGCTCGGTAGCCGAGACGTTATCTTATCGCTTCGTTCTAACTTACAGCGTTCAAAGATCAGTGATATATCTTGGAAGACCTCGACGTGGCATTTTGTAAAACAATGCGGCTTGAATATCTGAAAGCATATATACGAGTATATGGTTGAGCAATTTCAAAAACAGCGACTTTTTTACACTTGGAAGTGGAGACAAATAAAACGTTGAACTGATGTAAGTGCAACGTCTGTCCATAACAAATGCTGTGTCACCCAAAATATTCTGAACTAGCGATCCGCCCCGGCTTCGCACGGGTAGATAGATATTAGAAAGATAAATTAGTACTTTATTTGGACAAATAGAACAATCACAATTTTCCTTACACTAACATTTTTTGTTACGACTATTCTCATCGGGCGAGCGGAGGGCTGTTCGCTCATACCGCGGTATTTTTCTTCCTTTTAGCACTTTTATACCCATCGTAACTTCTAAACGATAGGTCTAATTCGAATAATTTTGAAGAGGACTTTACATGTACTTAATCAAACTTTACTGTGAAACTATTTTGTAGGATAAGGATTAATATCCATCTCATCCAATGGATCTCGTAAAAGGCGAGTAAGGAATTAAATTGCACTGTGCACCCAACAGCGCATGGTGGCGATGGGCTCACCACCTATCGCACCAAGTGCATTATATTGTTTTGGTGAAACGTGGATTGTAACAGTTATCTGTTTTTGCAGTGAGTGCCCAGTCTCTGACAACCCCTTATGGGATACAGTCCTGATCTTATGTATGTAGTTTAACTATGCCCTAATGCACAAGATGTTTTCTCTTTACGTCACCGTCATATAGTCTCGACGTCTTAAATTTGTTACCATAATATTCAATTTTCTAGGAGAGAATCACTTTGCATAGTAAGTTATGAGACGAGGTACAGCAAGCGGTCCATTTGTGATGCTATTGTAAAAATATAACGAGAAAATAATAGTCTATAAACGTCGCTATATTTTTTTTATTTTGTATTGGAAGATAGGGACGAGACGAGCAAGTCGTTCACCTGGTGGTAAGTGCAACATGCAACTCAACATGCAACATGGAACATGGCCTCTCAATATATATTTGAAAACGTTTTCTATGTACACAAGAACATAAAGCAGTTTCCTAAAAAAAGTGATGTTCGTAATGTAAATACCAGGAACAGGCTGGTGGTAGGATTCCTATCTACTGGTGGTAGGATTCCTATGCAGGAATCCGTCTAGGTAGGTACCACCCCAGTGCCAGTTATTCTGCCGTGAAGCAGTGGTGTGCAAACATTACTGCGTTTCGGTTTGAAGGGTACTGTGAGCTGGCGTAATCACTGGGCATATGAGACTTAAGAACTTATGTCTCAGGGTGATGGGCACAGTGTGGTATCATACAGAAATTTTCTGGTTGTCACAGCATTTTTTATGGGCAGACGTTGCACTTACCATCAGGTGAACGTTTTGCTCGTTTCATCACTTTATCGAATAAAAAAGAAGTCGTTCATCTGGTGGTAAGTGCAACATGCAACTCAACATGCAACATGCAACATGGCCTCTTAATATATAGAAAACGTTTTCTATGTACACAAGAACATAAAGCAGTTTACCAAAAAAAGTGATGTTCGTAATGCAAATACCAGGAACAGGCATAAATTAATAATGCCAGTTACTCGTCTCCACAGGGTCTCTTTTATGGGGCAATGTATACGTTTTTACAACAAAATCCCAGAAAGTGCACAAAGTCTAATTTTATATTAAACAAAGACTTCATAAAATGGGTTATTATATTATTAAAGAATACATAGATGACAACCCCTGGGAATGAGGAGATCGCCGCCAAGCTATTTCTTCATCTTTATAATACTGATGTTATTGTACATTATTTTAAAAATGACTGAAAAAAAAATCCCGCAGAGTTTCTTTCTGGTTCTTCCCAGGACAGAGGCATTTTTTGCGAACCATAGTAGTTTAAAAAGAAAAAAAATGACTTTCAATAAGTATTAGGTAAATAATCTATATTGAATAAAAGTTTATTATATTCAACAATCTCTGTGTCACCCAGCAAATTTCTGTGTCACCACACTGCGCTCGTCACCATAAAACATCAGTTCTTAAGTCTCAATGCCAAGTAATACGCTAGCTGTCAGTACCCTTCAAACCGAAACACAGTACTGTTTGCGCACTACTGCTTCACGACAGAATAACTGACACCGCAGTGTAGATACCTAGAAGGATTCCTGCACAGGAATCCTACCAACGGTAGTCACCTTTTCTGTTCACTGGATTTCTTTAATTTTAAAGGGAAATAGAGGTTGGGAGATTCCATTACGCTGCTCCGGTACGAGCTACCTATTATTGAAATTACCTAAAATATTTTTTTCTCTGACATATGATCTGACATATGACTCTGACATAGGAACGCGTACAGTATGATAATTTTTTGTCGACCGCGTGGCGTAGTGGTTAGCGTACCTGACTTCTGCGCCACCGGTCCTGGGTTCGATTCCCAGCCGGAGGTAACATTTGTGCAAAAACACAAATTGTTGCTTTTCGTGTCTGGTTGTGTTGTGCATGTGAAATGTATGTTTGTAAAACGCACCCACGATACAGGAGAAAATCTTACTGTGGGGCTTCGTTATATATTATTCCTACATGATAACGTTCTTCTTATATTACTGTCTCTTGCGGCGCAGCGCCTATTATTTTAAACATAGCAACGTGTTTGCAATTTGCAATTCTGTTGGCGTTTAATTTATATTTTGTGTTACTACATGTTGTCAAATTCACTTTTTTGTCGATCACCATACTGCATACTTCTCTGTCTAAAATTCTGTTACAACTTTATTCAATTCGTCTAAAAGGAAATTTTGAGTTTATTTAAAGCTCCAATATGTCGACATAAGACACTGTGGAAGTTATCACCTGCGCAGGAGATATTATAGTGCCGCAAGTATACGCGCAAACACAAGGGCACTCATTCGTCCCAACCTACCCGTGCCCGATGTAAAACTCATGCGATAATGTAGAAGGTAGGCTAGAATGACGTTTCAGATACAAAAGGACTATTAAAACAAAACCAGACACGAAAACCATCATATTGTGTTTTTGCTCCGGCTGGGATTCGAGCCCAAACCCTGCAGTAGTCAACAACTGGTGGTATTAGGACACGCGGTAGTCACCATAAATATAAAAGTAAACTTTACTACCCAGAACTCTAAATCGTAAAGGTCTATATGGCACTGAACACGTCACCTTGAGACGTCCTTTCATTTAGTCTCTTATGCCCAGTAATTTTGCTAGGTTCTAGAAAGTTCTAGACGTTGACCAGAAGACATCGCCGTCGATATTCAATCAGGAGGACACTGAGTAGGAGCTGTTCATACATTCTGTAATACTAACTTTATGCTTAGGGTTGGTAAATAATTAGAAAAATGGAAAGAATTAAATCAAATACGATGTAAAATCGATTATACATTTTGGAATCGCAGGCGAAGCCCTATCAGCGGGAATTAATAGCATGCAATCAGAGCGCAACGCAACGGAAGTTATTTATGTAACAGAGTGCTGGTTAGCCAACTGGAAACGAATTAATAATGCTTAGTCAATTTCGTACGAAAACTAACTAAAGTGTAATTTGTGGTATGTGTAATTACTGGTGGTAGGATTCCTATGTAGGACTGGGAGAAAATGCCTAAAGGCATTAAGTCCGCCCTTTGTATCCTTTTATTGTAAAGGTAGCAATAAAGGTTCAAATACATAATGTGCAAAAATTACTGTGTTTCGGCCTTAAGGCTACGAAGTGCTGGTGTAATCACTAGGCATATAAGAACTGATGCACTGATTCACTGGTGGTAGGATTCCTATGCAGGAATCCGTCTAGGTAGATACTATCCCAGGGCCAGTTATTCTACCGTAAAACAGTAGAGTGCAAACATTACTGTGTTTCGGTTTGAAGGGCACTGTGACCTAGCGTAATCACTGGGCATATGAGAGTTAAGAACTGATGTCTCAGGGTGACAGGCGCAGTGTAGTGTCACACAAAAATAATAATATTTGTTTATTTTATTTTTCCCACAACTAGATTGTACATAACTTAAGACACAATATAAATGTGCGGGGGACTGGTGTCCAAACTAGGAAAAAACCTGTAATATGGATCACCAGGCCTCCACCCCACGGATCAATACAATCTCTTTATTTGATAATATTGTATACAAAAGGTTTTAATTGTTAGATCGGGTGTGTGTGTTTGTGTGTGTTAGTGTGTGTGTTTGTATGTGTGTGTGTGTGTCAATGTTTGTATGCGTACGAGTGTGTGTATTCGTTTGCCCTGCGTCAGCGACTTGGGATCAGTTTTTAGATTCGAAGGATTCTAAGAACACAAACTAATACAATAATTTTATTTGTTTAAAATTAGTTGCCTAATTATTGATAGTGGTATTAAGTAATTTTTCTGTTTTATCATAATCCAGCGTCTCCAACCATTTGGAGACATTTCTTTTACAGGATGCTTTTGTTTTTGGGAAGAGATTTAAAGCTCAATTTGACATATAGCGTCCTTGCGTCTTTTGCCAGCTAATACAGAGGGATCATAAAATAGCTGACAATGTTGCCTACATACAGTATATAAAATATAAAGCTGTCGTGTTGTGTGGACTTTACATTTCTTGTAGAGATCATATGTTGAAAACGTATACGGTAAGGATAGTGACGTTTTAAGTACCGCTCGTTGAGCTCTTTCCAGTTTCAAGAGTATTGATTTGGATGTTCCTCCCCAGACTGTGATACCATAAATTAATACTGATTGACAAAGCGTCAGATAAAGCATTCTGAGAATGTTAGGTTCAGCTACATTACGTAATCTCTTGAATATATACATAAGCTTGCGGGTTCTACTTGTTATCATTTCTATGTGACTGTTAAAATTGAGCTTGTAATCTAATTGAATTCCTAGGTACTTAATTGAATTAACCGTCTGTAATTTGGGACAATTACAGTTCTCATTTTGAGAGAACTGTAATTGAGCACAAAAATATTCTGGGTGACAGCATTTGTTATGGGTAGACGTTGCACTTTATATCAGGTGAATGTTTTGCTCGTTTCGACACTTTACACAGTAAAAAAACAGTAAAACAAATTAATGAAACTAATGTAACGGATTTTATCGCCTTTTATTTTCAGCTATTTACAGCCTGACGTTAAAGTTTAAAATTAAACGCGATAAAATCCGTTTAATTTGATTAATAAATGTGTTATATTCGAGAAATCATTCAAGAGCTATTGTAATATCAACCCTGATCGTCGGCCGTTTGTCTCCCCTGTCAAGTGCTCCCGTCAGGTTTGGGTTCAACCTTTTGTTTTACTACTAGCGATCCAACCCGGCTTCGCACCGGTAGATACATATTAGAAAGATAAATTAGTACTTTATTTGGTCAAACAGAACAACAACAATCCCTTCACTAACATTTTTTGTAGCGACTATGCTCATCGGCGAATCTGCAGCAGGTCAGGTAAGAGTAAGTTACCAAAATAATGTTTTATTTATGGGAATATAAGCCATGAAAGTTTAGTGGCTCAGAGCTTCCTTGTAAACAATATTTGATGTCGTGTTAGCAAAATAAAACGCCCTCTCTCGACCGCTGCGCAAAGATGCCTAAGTCGTATGAAACCGGGCGGCGCGGCGTTCGAGACCGCGGCCGCTGTATTTATTATAGAGCGTTTTAAAGTTTTAAATTAAAAAAATATATAATTAAAATTATAAACCACTATTCAATTGTTTCTAGTTTACAAAAAATAAAATGAGTAGATGGGTAATCAATAGAACTTAGTCTAATTAGTAGGATAAGGATTCACATAATGATTTCTTAATTTACGCGAACACTTCACATTTAAATGAAACTAATTTTACGGATTTTATCGCATTTAATTTTTTTTACTATTTATAACCCGACGTTTCGAGTGCTTTACAGCACCCATGGTCACGGGAGGACTGAGGTGACAGATGTCCTGATGTCATAGTTAACCTGGGGTACCTTCAGCTGTTAATTATTATTTTTGTTTTTTTGGGTCCGATCTACGCAGAAAGAGCTAACTGTGTCTTGAAGTCTTGCAGTGGTATGCTTGGTTTTTGATTTAATTTTATTTATTATTGGATCCCAAGCTGGTGGTAATACCCAACCATCTTCTCTATTGAAATTAGGATGTTTTTTGATTTCAATAGCCTCGCGAATCATCCTTGGTAGGAATCGGTGTTCTTTTGCAAGGATCTGTGGTTTATCAAATCTGATGTAGTGGTTGGGACGATCCAGAACATGGTCACAGACTGCAGACTTCCTTGAACGACGATGCTTCACGTCAGCTATGTGTTCTTTTACGCGGGTTAATATCGATCTTTTTGTTTGGCCTATGTAAGAGAGACCACATTCACAATCTAGCTTGTATACTCCTGCGTCTTGTAGAGGGATGTTACACTTGAGTTTTTGCAGCGCACGCCAAATAATGACTTTAATCAGTAAATTTTTGATACCTTGAGTTACATCATAGCAATTTTCGTAGGAATCTCGTTTTTTTTTTAAAATTAAATACAACTCATGTTATTCCGTGATAATGTAGTTGTATATAGGTGAAAGAATTTTTAAAATCGCTTCAGTAGTTTTTTAGTTAAATCATTACAACCAAACATATAAAAAATCAAATTTTTCCTCTTTATAATATTAGTTTAGATATTTCTTTTCCTAAAAAAATATTTAAAATAGTACATGGTACCTAGTTTTTAAAGAGCATCGACCGCCTTCCAACAATAGCGTGCACAAGCAAAATAAAACTGCTGACCGCAACCAGATACCCTTAACCACTACAACACTACCATTTTGCACCACTGAAAACGAGAATATCACCTCAAAAAGAGGATTTTTTTATTGGATAAAGTGCTGAAACGAGCAAAACGTTCACCTGGTGGTGCAACGTCCGCCCATAAATGCTGTATCAACCAGAAATTATGTGTGACACCACACTGTGTCCATCACCCTGAGACATAAGTTCTTAAGTCTCATATGCTCAGTGATTACAGTAATGTTTGCACACAACTGTTTTACGTAACAACAATTGACCCTACGGTGGACCACTAGTAGTGGTTTCTGTGCAGGAAATAATCAAGTGATGCTACGACAGACAACCCTTACTCGGCGAGCTGTGGACAGAGGTCTTGAAAAACTAGGTGACACACACCATTTTAAACTGTGCATGCGGATCTTAGCAAATTAATTTTCTTTTGTTCATTATAATAGATTTAAGATTTAAGAATCTGTATTTCTCAAAAGAATGTACATCCACTTAATGAGAAACTATCAAAAAACTATTTAAAATTTTTCTTAATTAAACTTTTAAACAATAGCAATATAAGTGCGGCAAAGGCCGTGTGATAGCGGTTCAATAGAATCTGCTACCCTATCTCACCCCGTGGGTGTCGTAAAAGTTGACAATGGGAAAATAAAAACCAGGAGATGGGCAGCAGCATCTTCCTGTACCATCTGAATGAATGTACTGCGGTTGACAACCCGCGTGCCAAGCGTAGCGACTATGGCAAAATCCCACCAAAACGAGAGCTACAAACTTTTGTGGCAATCTATGGGTGAGGCCTGTGTTCAGTAGTGGACTAGTGATAGGCTGAAATGATGATGATGACGATGAGGCCTCACTACACGGCTACGGAGATTTCCGCAAAGTAACGCCTGATTCTATTAACAGTGCATTATTATTGTTTTAGCTACAATGTCAACAACGCGTGATTATGAACGGAATGCGACGGCTGCTGGAATGCGGAGACTGCAATGCCGATCTGATAACGTTATTAAATTGATAAGACGAATCGAATGTCTGTGTAAATTGATGCTGTATGTAAATGGCTAGCCGTGGTAGCTCAGGGGCCTGGTGCTAGCCTTTGATTTCATAGTAAGCGAGTAACCTGGATTCGATCCCCGGTGCCAGCACCTCTAATATTGTTCTACAATTTTAAGTGCTGATTTACCACGTGCTTAGCGGTGAAGAAAAACATCGCGAGGAAACCTGCATGTCCGAGGAATAGAAATATTTCCAGGACATGTGAAGTCCGCCAACCCGCATTGGAGCAGCGTGGCGGATTCTTCCTAGCTCCAAAACCCTCTCAGAAATGAGAGGAGGCCTGTGCTCAGCTCAGTGGGACATTTAAAGGCTGAAACTTTTAATGTAAATGGAACAGATTTATTGTTACAAGGTTTTTCACGGAACAGTACCTTTATCTGGTGGTAGGCAACTTATCCAGGAGTTACCTTTCTAGGTTGGTACCATCAAAGGGCCAGTTATTCTATGAATCAGTAGTGTGCAAACATTATTGCGGTTCCCTACGAACGGCAATGAGAGCTAGTTGAATTACTGAGCATATGAGTTTTAAGAACTAATGGTTCAGTGGGACGGGCGCATTGTGGCGTAATGGTTAGCGTACCTGACTTCTGCGCCGCCGCTCCTGGGTTCGATTCTCAACCGGAGCCAACGATTTGTGCAAAAAAACAAATTGTTTCTTGTCGGGACTGCTTGTGCTGTGCATGTGTAATGTATGTCTGTAAAGCGCACCCATGATACAGGAGATAAATCGTACTATAGGGCATCGTTTTTTTTATAGAAAAAAGAACATAGGGGTGTTTTTGGTAGCACAGAATTTGCTATGGACCGACTTTGCACATACCACTAAGTGACAATTTCGCTTACTCCAATAAAAAAATTAAGCCTTGGTAAAAGAAAAATGGAGCTATCTTCTAGGAAGTTCTCTCCTAACACTGATGTCTAATGGTGATGGGCGGAGCGCGGTGTCCTGTGTGACAGTAAACTGCGCCCATCACTTTTAGACATCAGTTCTAAGTCTCATACGCCCGGTGATTACGCTAGCTCTCAGTGCCCTTCAAACCGAAACACAGTAATGTTTGCACTTTGCAGCAGCAGGCAAGCAGGCATGATAACTGAGACTGCGGTACTTACTAGGCGGATCGGGAATCATACAACCAGTGAAAATAGTAAAAGGGCATTCGTAATTCTACGTACGCTTGTGATGGAGGTATTAGAAAATAACAGGGCACTGTGAGCTAGCTTAATCACTGGGCATTTGAGACTTAAGAACTGATGTCTCAAGGTGACGGGCACTGTGTGGTGTCACACTAAAATTTTCTGGGTGACACAGCATTCGTTGTGGGCGGACGTTGCACTTACCATCAGGTGAATGTTTTGCTCGTTTCGTCACTTTATATAATAATAAAAAAAAACATGTATCTTGCAGTTACAACTAACTCACTATCCAACTAGAAATTCGATAAGTTAGCAACTAGTCAGTTGCGCCGTTGAACCGTCAATGTTTAATTGGAAAACTTCGTTTAATTTGCGGTTAGCGCGTATACACTACACTGTGGCTGTGACTTTGGAACACACTTTGAACTTACTAATAAACATATAAACTAATACATACATAAGATCACGACTGCATCCCATAAGGGGTAGTCAGAGACTACGCACTCACTGCAAAACAGATGACTGCCACAATCCACGTTTCACCGAAACAATATAATGCACTTGGTGCGATAGGTGGTGAGCCCATCGCCACCATGCGCTGTTGGGTGCACAGTGCAGTTCAATTCCTTACTCGCCATTTACGAGATCCTTTGATGAGATGGAGTGGTAGTATTCTTTTAACGAGCCGTCACTAATAAACTAATACATAAGACATTTTAACGTAAGAAATGTATAGACTAAGTTAAACTAGAATTTAATTATTTTTTTTATATTTCCGTGACTTTATTTGTTTATATTTTAATAAAAATTTTGCTAATGAATCTTCTTCACTGAATTTATAATAGTTTTTTGGGGTTTATTATTAGCTGATAGATGTCAGGCAGGGGAGAATAGCACCTACCGCTATCCTACCGAAGTGTCGTAAGAGGCGACTAAGGTATTGTATTGACAGCCTTTACTATACTGCTCGTGGGAACGTAATTGGGAGTAGAGCTTTTTGTTTTACTCGTACCAAAATGGCGGCGGAGTGGTTCGCCACCCGTCACGTCTCGTTCCACGCGAAGACGAAAAGTGGGCTTCATTACTTGCCTCTGCCTAGACCCCAATGGGAAAAAGGCGTGAATGTATGTTTTATGTTTTTACGCGAATACTACACATTTATATAAAACTAATTTTAAGGATTTTATGGCATTTCATTTTAACCATTTATACATACATACATAAAATCACGACTGTATCCCATAAGGGGTAGTCAGAGACTGGGCACTCACTGCAAAAACAGATGACTGCCACAATCCACGTTTCACCAAAACAATATAATACCATTTAGAACCCGACGTTAAGAGCGCTTTACAGCACCTATGGTCACGGGAGGAGAAAGGTGACAAATCCTGATGTCATAGTTAACCCGGGATACCTTTACCTTTTAATTATTATTTTGTGTATTCATCATCATCATCATCATCATCATTTCAGCCTATCATAGTGTCTACCACTGTTGAACATATGCCTCCCACATAGATTGCCACAAAACACGGTCCTGAGCCAGCTGCATCCATCGACTTCTTGCAAAACCGTGTAGGTCGTCGCTCCATCTAGTGGGGGGTCGCCCTACACTGCGTTTGCCGGTAGAGGTTGCCACTCGAGAACCTTTCTTCCCCAACGGTTATCGGTTCTCCGAGCTATTTTGTGTATTATGAGCGCTTTATACACACGCGATAAAATCCGTAAGATTAGTTTTATTTAAATAGAATTTAATTGTAATACTTGTGTGTGAAGGAAGAGAAATCAGATAAGGTGTTGTTGCGAAAAGGGGAGCGAATATGCAGGATATAGAATTTCGCCGTGCGGTGGCGGTTTAAGAGAATCTACCACCTCATCACGTCCCGTAGGTGTCGTAAAAGTCCACAGAAGGAAAATTAAACCTTAAGAAGACTGGCAACAGCATCTTCCTGGGGTATCTGAATAAATAAACTGCGGTTGTCATCTCGCCTTTTTTTATTTGATAAAAGTGACGGAACGAGCAGAACGTTTACCTGATGGTGAGTGTAACGGCTGCCCATAACAATTGCTGTGACACCCACAACATTTCTGTGTGACACCACACTGCGCCCGTCACCCTGAGACATCAGTTCTTAAGTCTCTTATGCCCAGTGACTACGCCGGCTCTCAGTGCCCTTCAAACCGAAACACAGTAATGTTTCACATTACTGCTTCACAGCAGAATAACTGGCCCTGGGATGGTACCTACCTGCCTGCCAAGAGTGGTAACTATAGCAAAATACTCCCCCAAAATTAGCGCTACAAACTTTTATGGCAAACTATGGGGGAGGCCTACGTTTAACAGTAGACTAGTGATAGGCTGAAAAGATGATGATTATGATGAATACATTAGACATTTTAACGTAAGAAATGCTTAGACTTAATTAAACTTGAATTTAGTTGTAATAGTTGTGGGTGAAAGAAGAGCGACTAAATAAGACATGGTTGCGGAAAGTGGACTATGTACATTTACATAGAGTCACGCCTCTTTCCCATAGTGGTAGGCAAAGACCACATCTTTCCACTTACTATGATCCTGACACACATCTTTAGCTTCCTCTACTTTCATTTTTTTCGTATAAGCTCGTCGGTTGCGGGTAATTTTGATGTGGCCTTTCCTTGAACCGATTTCGATCTGATCGTGATAAGTTCGCCTACGTCGACCCTTACCGGCTTGCCCATTCACACTCGCCTCATAAATCAGTTTCGTCAGCCTTCTTTTATCCATTCTCTCTACGTGTCCAAGCCATCTAAGCATCCTTTTCTCTATTTTTGTCACTACATCTTCTACCACACCGCTCTTGAATGGTAGATGTGGCTAATGGGATCACATTCAAACCAAAAAGACTCTTAAGGACTGATTAGAAAACTATTTATTTTAACTTAAACATTTTGAATTTGTTTTTGATGAAACGTGATCATTATGAAATTTATATAAAATACAAAAGTTATGTCAGATAACTAGACATGTTACTTCTTCAAGCGATTTTCACGGAATTCATAAAAAATGACACAATTCAATCTGAACAAATAAAATTGACATTCCAAATTTAAAGTAATTCAAACATCGCTCCAAATTTAAAGTAATTCAAACATTATACATAAACCAAACAGATCAGAGTTGACATCAAAAGAGTATGTATAATCAACAACCGCAACGTTCCCTCATCACGCCGTTTCTCGTTTGTCTAGCGGAATAGCCTGTGCGTGTGAAAAGGATAGTGAATGGTGCCGGTTGCGATAGAAAGGGTAAAGAGTTATCAGAAATCAGTTTGATGTTATGCGGACAAAATAAAATTTTATAATACATTAGATATGGCGGTAACAGGTATTTAACATATTCACAGTACTCCTGCTATAGCTTTGAAAGTTTTTAATGAGAACAGGCCGTGTGGTAGCGGCTTAAGAGTATCTACCACCCCATCTCATCCCGTGGGTGTCGTAAAAGTCGACAGTGGGAAAATAGGAACTAGAAGATGGGCAGCGGCATCTTCCAGGAACATCTGAATAAATAAACTGCGGTTGCCAACCCGCCCGCCGAGCGTGGCAACTATGGCAAAATCCCCCCAAAATGAGGTCTACAAACTTTTGTGGCAATCTATGGGGGAGGCCTTGTTCAGCAGTGGACTAGTGATAGGCTGACGTGATGATGATGGTGATGATGAATGAGAACAACTCGGTGATAAGTTCGTAAAAGTATCCTTCGTAATTTATTTATCGTCCTCTCAGAGACTGATCGCCAGTAAGCACAAAACAGACGTTGTATTCTTTGACTTCGATTGTTCTCTTGTCAATACTGAAGACAAATAATAAAAACACTCGGGTATCTCCTGAGAGCGAGTGTCGTGAGTGACGCTACTGAAAGCTTTGCTGTGTCGGCGGCGAATGCCACGTATGCTGTTTATAGAGTTGTGCTCACTTGGAATACAAAATTATTTGAACATCTAGTCAAACGTAAACAATATTTTCCAGTTTAAGAAATAATTTTACTGGTGGTAGGAGTCCTTTGCAGGAATCCGTCTAGGTAGGTACCACCCCAGGGCCAGTTATTGACAAAATTCCCCCACAATGAGAGCCACAAACGTTTGGGGCAATTAGGGGAGGCATATGTTCAGCAGTGGACCAGTGATAGGCTGAAATGATGATGAAGATGATTAACAACTAATGAAATTAAACAAAACACATTGAATTAAACTAAATATAATAAATAGTTAAGATTAAACGTGATAAAATCCGTAAATTTAGTTTAAGTTAATGTACATTACTAAATATCGTCCTTTATAAATAATGTCGAAAATACGAGTAAATTCTGTGTGTTACAACTGAAAATATGGGAGAAATACCGCTAACAAATGCTAATATGATAACCATATATTATATTTGGGCACCGGGCCTCAGTCTCGGGGACGCGTGCCCTGCCCTATTTATTAGGGCGGCAAAGTCCATTGACTTGCTAATCTTTATAGACTTGGACATAAATATGTCTCAAACAAGGTTGAGGTAGTTGTAAGGAAATTTATTTTAACATTCTAAGCAACTGTTAGAAAACTAAAAAACAATCAAAAATATTAAATGTAGAAAAATGGCATATTTTCTCCCATATAGCCTCACATCGCACCGCTGTACCTCCTTTTATTATTATCGAATCGCCAATTCAACAATGTTGTTATAAATTAATTACATTTCTTAAATAATACCTACATTTTTGGTTTAGTCTATACTAATAGTAAAGGAGAGAAAGTTAATTTGCTAAGATCCGCATGCAAAATGAGAAAGAGAAAGCGGCGGCTGACTGTCGTAGACTCAATAACTTCATAATGCCTCGTTTTGAGGTGAAACACGTGTCGTGTTCTCGACTTCAGTGGTGTGTGTTGTCTAGTGGTAGTGTTGTAGTGGTGGAGGGTATCTGGTGGCGGCTCCCGGCGGTATTGGTTTTCTTGTGCACGCTGTTGAGGGAGGGCGGGCGGTGCTCTTCAAAACTATGTCATACACACCATTTTACATTTGCATACGGAACTTAGCAAATTAACTTTCTCTCCTTTACTATAATGGATTTCCGCAAAGTAACGCCTGATTCTATTATCTATACTAATAATAAAGCCGAAGAGTTTGTTTGTTTTTTTGTTTGAACGCGCTAATCTCTGAAGGAAAACATCGTGAGAAAAACTGCATGTGTGAGAAATGAAAAATAATTTCGAAGACATGTGAGGTTCGCCAACCCGCATCGGAGCAGCTTGGCGGATTCTTCCCAGCTCCAAAATCCTCCCGGAAATAAGAGGAGGCACTTTACTATTTTAATATTAAAGAAAATCCGTTTTTTTATTTCATAAAATTGACGGAACGAGCAAAACGTTCACCTGATGGTAAGTGCAACGTCTGCCCATAACAAATGTGTTATGGGCAGACACACTGCGCCCGTGACCCTGAGACATCAGTTCTTAAGTCTCATATGCCCAGTGATTACGCTAGCTCACAGTGCCCTTCAAACCGAAACACATTAATGTTTGCACACTACTGCTTCACGGCAGAATAACTGGCCCTGGGGTGGTACCTACCTAGATGGATTCCTGCATAGGAATCCTACCACCAGTAAAGTCACCGTGCCATCACATTTTTATCAGAATCTCAATTTTACCACAACAGTGACAGGGCACAAATTGCATTTATTCAGAAAACAATGTAAAGCTGTGAAACGCACACGAGCTCGTTATAAATGTGAAATAGAGCACGAAAAATAACGAGAAACGAGATGTTGACAAAAAAAATTGAAACCGTTGCAAAAAAGTTTTTACGTCCATCAAAACTAAAATGATTAAACGTGGAAACCACGTTAGACATGTATCATCATCGTTACTATGACTTCAGTCCGTCACCAGTCCACCGCTGAATTTCGCCCATAGATTGCCACAAAGCACAGTCCTGTGCCACCTGCATTCATATTTCCGCAACTGGTAATTTAACTGGTAACTTTTTACTGGTGGTAGGATTCCTATGCAGGAATCCGTCTAGGTAGGTACCACCCCAGGGCCAGTTATTCTGCCGTGAAGCAGTAGTGTGCAAGCATTGCTGTGTTTCGGTTTTAGGGCATTTTGAGCTAGCGTAATCACTGGGCATTTGAGACTTGAGAACTGATGTCTCAGGGTGACGGGCGCATTGTGGTGTCACATAGAAGTATTCTGGGTGACACAGCATTTGTAGTGGGCGGACGTTGCACTTACCATCAGGGGAACGTTTTGCTCGTTTCGTCATTTTCTACAATAAAAAAAAACCACACCAGGGCCAGTTATTCTGCCGTGAAGCAGTAGTGTGCAAACATTATTGTGTTTCGGTCTGAAGGGCACTGAGAGCTAGAGTAATCACTGGGAGCCTACTCGCGCCCAACGCAACTCATGCTATAATATCATAGGTACCCTAGGATGAATGATAAAGAAATAACTATTTCAATAAAGTTTGTCTTATATTGAGTCGAATCAGAATAATTCACAAATAATTCGGACTTACTACAATCACTTCTTATTAATCAACTCAACGAGGAGCTTTTGTGTAAGATTTCAAAGTGACTCATCAGCGTCGGATCGTTCCTTTCATGCGAGAATAATGAATGTATCTTAGAATTAGACAATGTTGTCTCCGGGGAGAGAGAAATCAATGACGATAAAGTAACAATTATTTAAGTCACTTTCTATATAAGATAAATTATTTCAGTTTAATAATACGAGTACGTACGTTATCATCATCACTTCAGCCTAGTACTAGTCCACTGTTGAACATTGGCCTCCCCCATAGATTGCCGCAAAAGTTTGTCGCTCTCGTTTTAGGAGGATTACCGCAGTTTATTTATTGAGATGTTCCAGGAGGATGCTGCTGCCCATCTCCTGGTTTTTTCTCCTCTGTCGACTTTCACGACACCCACGGGATGAGATTCTCTTATACGTAATGCCTTAGATGGCCGCCCTTATATTGGCGGCTTAAGAGAATCTAGCATCCCGTATCACAATTGAAAAATAAAAGATTTTCATTTAATTTCTCAAAAGTCCTCTTGGTGCCAATAAAAGTCCTGTCACAATGGATTCAGCCGTTTCTGAGATTCGCTCGGACAAACAAACAGACAGAGCAACAACATTTTTAAAAACAATAAAGGAAAGAAAGTAATTTGCTATAATCCGCATGCAAAATTTAAAATGGTGTGTATACCTAGTTTTTGGAGAGCAGTTTTTAACATTGCATTACCTATTGGCATTATCAAGTGATATTGACTCTACGACAGTCAGCCGCCGAGTAACTACGAGTACGTACTCACAGTTACTCGGTGGCTGACTGTCGTAGGGTCAATATCACTTGATAATGCCTCGTTTTAGGTGAAACATTTGTCGTGTTCTCGACTTCAGGGCTGTGTATTGCCTAGTGGTAGTGTTGTAGTGGTGGAGGGTATCTAGTGGCGGCTCCCGGTGGCGGTATTGGTTTGCTTGTGCACGCTGTTGAGGGAGGGTGGGCGGTGCTCTTCAAAAAGTAAGAAATACACTCCATTTTAAATTTTGCACGCGGATCTTAGAAAATTTACTTTCTTTCCTTTATTACGAGTACAATGGATTTCCGCAAAGTAACGCCTGATTCTATTAAGTATATTTTTAAAAACGTCTGTTTGTGTTTTTGTATTCTGAAAATTACCATTCAAGATTAGCAAAATTTTTTTGTATCAATCAATTCAAAAATGTTTACTGGTGGTAGGATTCCTATGCAGGAATACGTCTAGGTAGGTACCACCCCTGAGCCAGTTATTCTGTCGCGAAGCATTAGTGTGTAAACATTACTGTGTTTCGGTCTGAAAGGCACTGCGAGCTAGCGTAATCACTGGGCATTTGAGACTTATGAACTGATGTCTCAGGGTGACGGGCGAAGTGTGGTGTCACACAGATATATTCTGACACAGCATTTGTTGTGGGCGGACGTTGCACTTGCCATCAGGTGAACGCTTTGCTCGTTTCGTCACTTTATACAATAAAAATAAAAAAATAAAGTGTTAAATTTAAAACAAAATATCGTGACTATAATTTAGAAACGAGCTGTAGTACAATGTTAAATAATAAACAGTCTTTATACGTTCCGCCGGGGCACGGCGCGCCGCGCGTTATGAGAAGCTGTGAAGCATAGTTCACGATACTCCTTTGGGCGTTGGCGGAGTTCGTATGCATTTAAAGAACATTATTTCACGACAAGCGGGCTTACTCGGAATATCTTCCTTCACATTGAAAATCTGTTATTTATATGTGATGTGCAGAGTGCCATTTTAAAAATTAAAATTGTAATAAAAGAATAAGCCTTAAAAACTGTAACCCGACTACGGGAAAATAACTATAATTAAAAGAAAAATGTGTGTTGACTTAAGAGAATCTACCACCCCATCTCATCCCGTGGGTGTCGTCGACAGAGGGAAAATGAAAACCTGGAGATGGGCAGTAGCATCTTCCTGGAATATCTCAATAAATAAACTGCGGTTGTCAACCCGCCTGCCAAGCGTGGCAACTATGGCAAAATCCCCTAAAATTAGAACTACAAACTTTTGTGTAAATCTATGAGGGATGCCTATGTTCAGCAGTGGACTAGTGATACGCTGAAATGATGATGATGACGATGCTAAGTGAAAAAAAATCCAAAACCCATAACGCGTCTTTTGACCGTCCTGGAATAAAAATAACTGAAATGTAGGAATCAAGTTAGATGCTAATTGATACCATCGTCTTAATGTGTAAGACAAGACTTTTTATTTGTTAGAGACTCCTGTTCATTTAGTTTTATTGAAGTCTTCTGGCAGTTTCACATTAATAACGTTATAAATCAATTCACTTGCAGCAATTTCGCTGGTGGGGGAACTCCCATGCAGGAATCCGTCTAGGTAAGTACCCCCCAGGGTCAGTTATTCTGCCGTGAAGCAGTCGTGTGCAAGCATTAATGTGTTTTGGTTTGATCGGCACTGAGAGCTAGCGTAATCACTGGGTATACGAGACTTAAGAACTCATTTCTCAGGGTAACGGGCGCAGTGTAGTTTCACACAAATGTTCTGGGTGGCACAGCATTTGTTATGGGCAAACGTTGCACTTACCATCGGTTGAACGTTCTGCTCTCTTCGTCACTTAATCCAAAAAAAAACGACCACGGCAATTGAATTGAATTGCTTATGGTGTTAAACAATACATTACTAAGTTAGTCTCTGGTTTACCCCCTAGCTAGACAAATGATATGGTAAGCTTAAGTAATTTTTATAGCGCTACGCACCGGCCACCTCTCATTGCTGTAGGGAGCCGGGAAGTGTTAGCACGATTCTCCAATGCGGGTTGGCGGACTTCACACGTCCTGGAAATATATTTGTTCTAGTTAATAGAACCGGGCGGTACTATGCGGAAGTCCATTATATTAAAGGAAAGGAAGTTAATTTGCTAAGATCCGGATGCAAAATATTAAATTAAATCGCTTTAAATTTCATAGTACGCGAGTGAACTGGGTTCGCGATTCTGGGATTCGCGGTGCCGGCACCACTAAAATTGTTAATTCCAATTTTAAGTGCTGGTGTACCACGTGCTCGGCGGTGAAGGAAAGCATCGTGAGGAAACCTACATGTTTGAGAAATAAAAAATATTTCGAAAACATGTGCAGTCCGCCACCATCCACCATTTCAGCCTACCATTAGTCCACTGCTGAACATAGGCCTCCCCATAGAGTGCAACAAAAGTTTGTAGCTCTCATTTTGGGGGGATTTTGCCATAGTTTCCACGCTTGGCAGGCGGGTTGGCAACCGCAGTTTATTTATTATGATGTTCCAGGAAGATGCTGCTGCCCATCTTCTGCTTTAATTTCCCTCTGTCGACTTTTACGACACCCACGGGACGAGATGGGGTGGTAGATTCTCTTAAGCCGCTACCACACGGCACTCCGCCAACCCGACTGTATTTGTATTTTGCATGCGGATCTTAGCAAATTCACTTCCTTAGATTTTCAGTTACTCGCAATGCGGAGCTCGCGACTAGGTAAAAGAGTAGTGGGATTACCTCGCGTTCATTCGTTAAATAGTTTTTTTTACATTCCACACCCGCGGCCTTTATAGGACCTGTATTTTTTTTGGTCCTAAGAGAACTTAGGTGCCGTGAGGTAGCGGCTTAAGAGAATCTTCCACCCCATCTCATCCCGTGGGTGTCGTAAAAGTCGACAGAGGGAAAATGAAAGCCCGAAGATGGGCAGCAGCATCGTCCTGGAACATCAGAAAAAATATACTGCGGAGCTACAACTTTTCTAGCAATCTATGGAAGAGGCCTATGGTCAGCAGTGGACTAGTGATAGGCTGAAATGATGATGATGATGATGGTAAATCAGTATATAATTGCAGATATTACCAGTAAATACAATACAAAATCAACCTTGACTATAAAACTATTTAGTAGGATAGGGATTTATATTATGATACGAATGTCACCATCTTTCGATTCTACCCTTGTTTCTATTGACTAATTTGAAAGAAAAGTGGTTATTGTGACTTAACTATAATAGTAGGTAAGACATATAGCCTCGCGGATTTTTTGTGAGTAATGATAAGTACGAGTACTATGAAAATGTAGTACATTATTTTCTTTATCATTAATATTTTTTGCAGCGCACGCCAAATAATGACTTAAATCAGAAAATTTTTTGATACCTTGAGT